>JASAMX010004715.1:0-12853 GCA_030248175.1 Microlaimidae sp. YZB2_3 | reverse complement strand
CGGTTTTGGGGAAGGTATACTCAGAAATGTAAGAAAAGTAAGGCCCGTGTATCCCTCAAACCCCAATTCGTAGTGTTTAAAACTGGAACCCTCAAATTTTAGTAAGAAATCCTGGGTATAACCAACAAAATTTTTAACAAACTAAATTTTATTTCCAAACTTTAGGGTCTCCAACGGCCCTAAAAACTACTTAAAATTGCTAATAAATTTTAAGTAATTTAGTTTTTCATGTTTTTTTGGATTTGCTTTGATCGATGAAACTCTGCATGAAATAACACTCTTTTAATAAACGTTCTGTTGTAACAACTCAATAAAAAATTTCTATGAGCAAATGAAAACAAAAAGCTTTTTATAATCTTTTTTTGGGCACATTAATTAAATTTAATTCAAAAGTTTTCTTTTTGAAACGCTAATTATTTATTATACACGTGTTACGTAATAAATAACATCCGGGGATTAAGAAAACAAAAACAATAGCTGGCTGTGCCTACTGAACTTTAGGCGAACAAATCGATTTTTTTTAATTATGCAAATATTTTGCACAAAAAGACTGCACGCAGGAAAATGATACAAGTTGATGAATGTATTTTCCGCCAGGACTAAAACGAAGCGGGACTCAAACGAAGCGGGATTAAAACGAAGCGGGACTCAAACGAAGCGGGACTAAAACGAAGCGGGACTAAAACGAAGCGGGACTAAAACGAAGCGGGACTAAAACGAAGCGGGACTGAAACGAAGCTCACAGTGATTTTTTTCCGGGACTCAAACGAAGCGGGACTAAAAAGTAGCAGATTCCAAATATATATATATAACATAATATAACAAATATAAAACAAATATGTTAGGAACCCACCTATAAAACCAATCCGTGTGCGAGATAACAATATTGATTTTCCAAATAGTTTTTAAATCATTAAACTATTTAATTAAAATTATGTGCTTTTTAGCTCAATAAAAAGTTTCTTCCACTTGTTGTATTTATTATCTATTTTTTTTTAGTGAAACTGCGTATCACAATAATTTCAAACTTATTTCGGCTTTTAACTCAAAACAATTAGTTTCACTTATTTTTGTTAATCACAGTTCGCGTCTATGTTTTCGTGCTCACTAATTTAATTCTGCCTTGTCCAGTATGCAGCGAGCATTAAGTCGTATGAGATCGACGGATTGAGTTTTATCATAGTTAGGATTAAAAAACATATTCAATTGACATATAAGTTATTAATGCTAAATAAACGGTACTTTTTTAGGGCTAAGTATTTATTTAAAAGTATTGATACTATTTTGAAAATGTCCGTATTTTATTGGTATTCTATCCCATTGTTTAAGAAGTATTGAATATTTCGTAGTATTTGAATACCAAAATATTAATTAAACTCTTTTTCTACACACTTAATAAAACAGGTTTTTTTCACTCATACAATTCTTCTTCTTCTTCTTCTTCTTCTTCCTCATCTTCTTCTTCTCCTTCTTCTTCTTCTTCTTCTTCTTCTTCTTCTTCTTCTTCTTCTTCTTCTACTTTTACAAATTATGATAAAAAAATTCCCACGTTTCAACGAAGGGTTCCAAATAATGTAGGATTATTTTCAATCGGTTTTTCCCACGAAAAAGTTTTAAATGCAATAACAAAACTACCGTCTTCACTGTCTAGGTCACCAGATGGCTTCCCATCACTATTTCTAAAATCTATTGGGTTCGAGGTCACTATACCCCTGTCCCTATTATTTGAAATGAGCAAGAAAACGGGAGTTTTGCCTGATATTTGGCTTACATCAATAGTGGTTCCAATTTATAAAAAAGGAATCGCTGCTAAGAAAGAAAACTATAGACCCATTTCATTAACGTGTATTATTTGTAAAATTGCTCAAAGAGTAATTGTAATTGAATTATTGGTTTATCTAAATAAGCATAATCTAATTACGCCAGAACAATTTGGTTTCCTTGCAAGAAATTCCACGTGCACGCAATTGTTAAAAATGTTAGAAGAATGGACCAAAGCTGTAAATTTTGGAAAACGCATAGATTGTGTATACATTGATTTAGCTAAAGCGTTTGACACCGTTTGTCACGCTAAATTAATAGCAAAACGCAAGGGGTATGGTATTGGCTATGAGCTACTTAAATGGACCCAAGCCTTTTTAGCAAATCGTTCACAATGTGTTTTCATTGAAAATATATTTTCAGAATATGTTTCAATAAAATCAGGCGTGCCTCAGGGCTCAGTTCTTGGTCCAATCTTATTTCTGTTATACATAAATGATGTTGTAGATTATTGTAAAGTTTCCAGTATTAGCATGAAAATTTACGCCGATGATTGTAAAATTTACATGTCTCGTGGTGATGTAAATACCGTAGATCTGCAAATAAGTTTAAACAATTTTCTAAGCTGTACAAAATTATGGCAGCTTAATATTTCGTACCCTAAATGCAATGTTATATCCGTAGGAAATTTTGCACTTTCAGAACAATCATATTTTTGTGTGTTTGTTTTTTGTTGGTTTTGGTTTTTGGGTTTGTTTTGTTGTTTTGGTTTTGTATGTAGCTTTGTGTGTTTGGTGGGTGGGGTTGGGGTGTGTGTGTTCTGTTTTGTTGTTTGGTTTTTTTTTCTTTTCTCGCGGCGCGTTGCGCTTTGCGCGGTCTGTTATTTTGTGGTGGTGGTGTTTCTGTGCTCTCTGTTTTGGGTTTCGCGTGGCGTTTTTCGCTTCGCGCTTAGATATGGTGGGACTCTCGCTTTCGTTTATTCCTATCTCTTTATTTTTTTATTTTGTTTTGTTTTGTTTTTTTTTTTTCTATATCTTTTTTTTTTTTTTTTTTGTTTTTTTTCTTTGTTTGTTTTTTGTTTCTTTTCTCTTTGTTTGTTGCTTTTTTAGTTCTTGTATGTTTTGGTTTTCTTTTTGCTTGTTTTTTGTTTTTGTTGGTTTTTTTTTTTTTTTTTTTGTTTTTTTGGTTTTATCTGTCTATTTGTTTTTTTTTTTTTCTTTGTCTTTTTTTTTTTTTTTGTTTTTCTTGCTTTTTTTGTTGCGCTTATAGTGGGTGTTGTTTTATTTGGAATAAAAAATATGGGTAATTAAGTTGCTGTTATTAAATTACTATACATTAAAATTAAATTGAAATTTTCAGTCTAAGCTTTACGTTTTATGGTTATCTTGGTTTTTTTTTTTTGAACGTGCCAAGCTATATAAATACAAAATCATTAAATGTGTTTATTAAAAAAAAGTTTTTTAATTGGTGCCACCTGACAGAATCTGAATGGAATTATTATAAATTGTAAAAATAATTTTGAAATTTACCGGGTAATTTCTGTAAAAAAAACAAACAGATAAAATTTGCGAAACGATCAAAACTGTAAGGGGATGACAAAAAAGATTAAACATATACGGATATGGTGATGAAACGTAGAATCTGGCCTTTTTGCAAATTAGACGAAAATTAATAAACTTTATCCGCCAAAAATTAGCATTTCAGTTTCAAATCAATTATCATTTAGTTTCATTTGGAACTTGATAATTTATTTTAAAATAAAATCTCAGAGGGTGCAAAAAAACTTTATTTTACGCTTTGGCACATAAAAAATCTAATTTTGTCTGGAGATTTAGTTTCTAAAATATCCCACATATGCTCTTATTGTTTTTCATTAATTAATGTTTTCAAAACTTATTTCGCCTTATGCAGTGTTACAGTTATGCGATAAATTGGCATGTTCGAATTGTATTCGTTGCTATTGCGACCTGTTTTAAAATTTGAGCGATGTTTTAATGCGGCAAATCGAGTCTAGAATACTTTTCATAGAAATTCCGTGGAATTTCAAGATTTTTTTGACCTTTTTACATTTTCAGAACTTACCTTAAAGGTGCGGTGCGGACCTCAAACTTTTTGTCTTCGATTTGAATAATTTTTAGCAAAAACCTTACCCTTGCCCTCAATAGCCCAAATATTTTTTTTCAACAAAATATCTCCAGTGGTTCAGGAGTTATAATTCCCCAAAAATGCTGTTTTTCGAAAATTATGTACGTGAAAGATTGCTTAATGGGTACAACGATTTAAGTTAAAAATTATGCAGTTAAAGAAAGCGGCTATCTTCTACTTTAATTTGATATCTTTATTGTTAAAATTGGTGCAGTATTTGTCGAGATATTGCGTTTCTCGTACAAAAAATCCTCGATTTTGAAAACACAAAAAGAAGGAAAAAAAGGTTGGGAAAACTTCATAAAAACGCTGCGGCCGTTTGGTGTTTTTAACGAAAAAATCGTTGGTTTTTTGTAAGGGAAACGCAATATTACGACAAATACTGCTCCAATCTTAACGATTACGGTATCAATGGAAGTAGCCGCTTTTGTTAAATGCATAATTTGTAACTTAAATTGTTATACCCATTGAGTAATTTTTCACATACAAAATTGTCGAAAAACGCCATTTTTGGGGGTCATAACTCCTGAACTACTGGAGATATTTTGAGGAAAAAAATTTTGTGGGCTATTGGAGGCAGGGGTAAGAATTGCCCAAAAATTATCAAAATCGAAGACAAAAAGTTTGATACCGCACTCACCTTTTAACAAAAAAAATCAAAAGGTTTTTGAGTGATTTAAACGATAAATAATGGCAAAACGAGCCAAGTAAGTTTTACTGTTAAATTTCGAAATTTCCATCCTTTAAAGGTGCAGTATACTAATTCGTAGTGTATCTTTATGTTGCATTTTAAAAATAATCTTTTATTGAGTCAAGCTGAGAAAAAAAATGTATTACACCAAAAACAATTCCCAACGGTTAACGGGTGGTTATTTATTTCTAATGCTGTTTTTTGAAAAGAAAACTTTTCTACCGAACGAGTATTAATAAAACTTAAAAGATTCGTCCACGAAAATTCGTTTTACCTTTGAATTAGAAATTTCTAATGCTTTACCGTTTTTTGACAGTTTAATTAAATGCTCTGAAAGTAAAATTGAAGTTCAAGTCTACCGCAAGCCCACTCACTCTAATCGTTATATTTCAAAGTTTTCTTTTATACCCAATCAATACATTTCGGGCACTTTAAACACTTTAAAACTTCGTGCACTGCGGTACTGTACTAACATCGTTTTACTTAACGAGGAGTTTAATTTTTTGTTTGATATTTTTGTTAATAAGCACGGTTATCCTAAAGATTTTTTAGTCAAATTCTTCGATTTTTCGCGTCTTAAATCAGGCTGTAATTTACCACTACCCTCAAAAAACAATCTCCCTTCAATAATTCTTCCATTTTTTGGTAAAAATTCTTATACTTTAAAACGTATTCTTAATAGCGCTGGCTTTCATATTTTTTACCGTTCCCCTATTTCCATGCGCTCTGTTCTGTTTTACCAAAATGAGTCGCCTCAGTTTGAGAAATTGGCCCGTCATAACGTTGTTTATCTTTTAAATTGTGATGTTTGTAATTGTTTTTATGTAGGCAGAACCCAACGTAATTTTTTAACTCGTTTTTCTGAACATACCCGTGCTGTACATAGCTCCTCGAGTGATGCTGGTCTGTCAGAGGTTTCATTACATGCTAGGAATACTAACCACAGTTTTAGTTTTTCTAAGTTTTTAGCCTTTGATGACAATATTCATAGTTTGTGTTTTAAAGAGGCGTGTTTTATATTAGCTAACAAGAATAATCCTAATTTATTAAATTCCCATTCTGTAGAAATATCTAAGCTTGTTCCGAATGTTTACACACTTTTACTTAAAAAATGCGTTTTATAGTTTTAGTAATTTTATGATCCTATTATTTTTTGTATTTTCTGACAAATCACGTTATTGAAATTTAATTCTGCAGAGTTTCGTGTTTTTATCAATTTATTGTATCTCATTGTTATTTTGTTTAGACCCTGACGAAGATCTGTTTTATCAGTTCGAAACGTTGGAATAAAAATTATACTAATTTGCCTTTATCTGCCATGCATTCAACACACATATCTCCTAAAACTTAAAAGAAATCTTTCAGAGCAACCAAAAAGCTTGAGTTTAAAATTTGGTTCAATTTAAAAAAAATATTAAGTGAGTACTGCTATTTTTTAGAAAAAAAGATTTACGTTTTTACAGTTGTTGTGTGTTATTTTGTTTCTGTTATTCTGTATTTTTTCCGTCCCAAGATTTCTTTCCCAGCTGGGAGATTTACAACCCAAAATCTCCGTCCTGGCCATAATTATCTTTTTAAATACTCTTTGGTATTTCCTGTCTTGGAAAAAATGCTGTCCAAGAAAGACCCTGGATCAAAACTCACGGCATGTTCTTTATAACCGGTCTTGGCGCTGCGGTATCCTTTATAAAGATTAACTCCCCACTGCCAGGAAATCTCGGAGGGTGAACACCTGGCCAAAGCTGAAATGCCGGTCACAAATCTCTGAGCTTGGAAACAAACCCTGGGAAAGAAGAAATATTTGTTTTGGAGAAAAAAGGAAATAAAATTTGGGGAAAAATTATTTAGACAGAGTCAAAATATTTTTAATTTTATTATAAATACTAAAATTATTTGGCTGCACTTTAACAAAATATTTAAACCATTTGTAGTTGAACACTTTAATTTTATAAACATTTAAAAAAATTGATAATCATATTTATTTTGTGATAAATTAGTTGAAATAAAGTGCATCTCAAAGAAACATCATAAACAAATTTCTATGCAAATTGAATTATTATTAACTTTTGCTAAATCAAAAAATCATCTTGATTTTAACGATTTTATATTAAAATTATTTTTTTTTAAAATAACAACAAAATTAAAAAATATGATCACAAAGTAGTCTTTTTAAAAAACTCCAATTTTATGTCAAAAAAGATGTATTCTTTTGGTGCGTCCAAAGATACACAGAAACGTCTGAATAAAGCAAAAACATTTGTTTGGATTTAAATTTAAAAATAAATTTTCGCTTGACGCCTATGTCCTGAACATCATTTTTTATATTTTGATGAAACATGAAAATTAAAAATAAGCTGTAGGAATGGTCCACAAAGGGGATTCCCACGAATCGCAGGTTTTTTTCACAAAATGACATATAAAATTTTTTTGTGCATTGTCGATTTTAAAAATTTTTTGTACGTAATTAGAAGACGAGTAGATAAAACTTTCCTGTTGTTTTCAGCAAAATCGTGTAATGATAACCCGAGAAAACCCAACATTTTGAAGAGTTTTTTGAGAAAATTTAGTAACTTTGGAGCCTAATTTCTCAGTAGATCTCTATACGATTTTTAAATAAACAACGCCAATGTTTCTAACTCGTTGAGTTCTCCATTTTGATGTATAGTTTGTTAAAATCGGTTTGTAAAACAAGTTTTCATAAATTTGCAATGGATGAATTTGATTTGACGTCGGGAAACTACATTTTGAAACGTTCGTTTAAAAGTAGTTTTTAACAAAAAAACTGAGACGGAGCAGTAGCCGAGAAGTTAGAGCGTAGGACTCAAAATTTTATTTTTAATCTGACATTAAACTTAAAAATGTCCAAATTTGGAAATCCCAAAACATCATGTCTTCAATTCTTTTGGTGGCAAAGAATTTATTGTCCATAAAGAAATGCTCTATAAATGTCTATGTGATTTTTTTCAAAAAAATCAAATTCAAAATGTAAGCATTGGAATGATGTCTCATTTAACCTTACCCGTTTAATGCTTTCGGAGAAGAATCACTCACACTGTACGTAGCTGACTGTTGCTCTCGAATTTTTTTAAAATAAAACTTTATAAACTTTCGATAATATATATAAATACAGCTTATTCCGACCGAAATCTGGTATCATCCAAATAAATTTCTTTTTAATGGATTATATCTTAACTTTGTTCTAGTTTAATTATTTCATTTGGGAGTTGTTAATTCAATTAAATTCTTCATTTTTAAAAACCAACTTGTCGGTACTGTAACATTTGAACTGCTGGTAATACGTCAGACAAAACCAGTTTTTTTATTACTGTACTTTGCATCGCTATGGTGAAAACAGAAAAACTTTAATGACTTGCAAGCGAAAATGAGTCATTACATACGCAAATTGAAGCCTTAAAAAAAGTTAAGATGCATCTCGAAGCCAGGGTGGTAGCCTTAGAATCAGGACAAAACTTAGATAAAATGTTTATAGCTGATGTTTGTGAGGCCGTTTTCAGTCGTCTTCTATTACTATGAAAGCAAAGCTATTGGATTTGGAGGAGGCCAAAAACACTCCAATGTGCTCATGGTTTCGGGTCTTAAGGAATCACCAACCGCAAACGAAGAATTTTCAGCAGTAAAAAAATTGGTGGACGAATTAAGCGGCGGCGAGGAAGTTATCCAAATTGCGGAGCATTTTTGATTTGGAAAAAAGACCGACAAGTACCCCGACCGACTGTTAAAAGTCCGTGTTTCATCGAGCCGAATTCGGAACAAGCTGGTGATGTCTGGTGGAAACTTTCGCGGTCTGAAAAAATTCGTCGGGATATATGTTTGTCCTTCACTAACGAGGGATCATATCGCGACAAAAAATCCTGCTTAATCAAAAAAAAGAAAGAAAATACTTGAAGATGATATTAAACGGGTGTACCTAAGATACACGAAAAAAAGAGCCTTTTCTCTACGATGCTGTAACTAAGGCAGAAATTAAGCATTCTTTTGGAGAATAGTAGAACGAGCGAACCGCTCACGGCATAAATAAAAATTTTAGGAATAAAAATTTTATAAACACTGTTTATTTTAATGCTCGGATTATAAAAAACTAACTTGAAGAATTTGATTTATTAATTTCAGGCCAAGAATGCAATTTTGGCGACGTTGATATTTTGTTAATCAGTGATACATGGTTTAATGAAAGTATTACAAATAATATGATTACTAAGCAAGGAAAATTCGAAATTTTTCGTAAAGATAGAAAAAATCAGCAAGAAGGAGGTGTTTGTGCTTTTATTTAAAAAAATTTAATGGTACACCAGTAAGTTTTTCTGAAAGATACAACAATGTAAAGGTCGTCGCGTTTTATATTGACCAAAGAAAAAAATTAAAAATACGACTTGTTTGTCTTTATAGAAAATCTCACACTTCTACTGATAAAGATATACTTATTTTTGAGTTATTCAAAGATATGACAGATAGTTTTTAAGGTTCACTTGTAATAGTAGGAGATTTTAATCTTCCCGGTGTTGACTGGAGCAGTGATTCTATTGAAATGAAATAGAATGGTTGAATTTTTTCCTCGAACTCGATTGCATTAACTAATAATTAACTAACCAACGACACATAAAAATATTCTTGATCTTGTCTTGACCATAGACCCTGAAAGTATTACTTAAAATAAAATCATGCCTGACTTTTCAACGTCCAACCATCATTCCGTTCATCTTTAACTTAATTACGCTTTCTAGTGTAGAAACCTATGAGTGCAATAAACAGCAAAAATGCATACCTGACTTTTCTAATGGCGATTATGAAATGTTCACTTTATTTTTGATGCCAGTCGATTGGAATCATTTACTTTCGATTTGTTCAACTATTTTAGAATACTGGCAGTGTTTTAAAGATATGTTTTTGAAGGAATTCGTTTACATGTTCCACTTGAAAAATTTCCAAATAAAACATCACTAAACTTACCAACAAATTAAAAAGAACTCCAAAACAAAAAACAAAAAGTGTGGCGTAAGTACAAAAATCGAACTGATAAAACCGAGTATAAAAAGCTATGCAAAGAATATAAACAATTAGTAAAAAGCTATAGCTTAAATTTAGAAGAAAAATTTTAAACTCAAAAACTTTAAATAATTTTTATAAATTTGTTAATAACAAAATAAAAGTAGAGAACAAATTCCATTATTAATGAACAGCGATGGTACTCATATTGTAAATGATAAGGAAAAAGCAGAAGTATTAGCGAATTACTTCAGTTCAGTATCTACTCAAGTTGACGGCAAACTGCTACTGTTTACTGTGGAAAAAATGGAATTTTAGAGCATATGTCTTTTACTGTTTAAAATGTTCTGTCTGCAATTAAAAAAACTTCGAAACAAACTTTCTAAAACTTCAGATGGGTTTCCAGTCTTTTTTTAAAATGACTGTCAAAAGTCATCGCCCATCCGTTGGCTACATTATTTCAACAATGGTTCGAAAAACGAGAATTATCGTAAGATTTGCTATAATTATTCCCATTTTTAAAAAAGGTCTAAAAGAAAATTACCGCCCAATATCCTTAACTTCTGTTGCCTGTAAATTAATGGAACGACTGGTTAAAAATGAACTTTCAGCCTTTTTCATAAAAATTTTGTAAAGGTGCAAACACGGCTTTAAGATTAATAGTTCAACTATTACCCAATTGCTTGAAACAATGAATGACTGGTCATTCGAGCTAAAAAATAAGAAAAGAATTGACGTCATTTATCTAGATTTTACAAAGGCTTTTAATACAGTTTCACATCAAAAGCTTTTGTATAAGTGGGAATGTTATGGAGTTTGGAGTATGGACGGTTTTTAAAATGGATAGAATCATTTTTGATTGGTAGAACTCTGAAAGTAGCTATTACCGGCATGGAATCATCAACATATTTTGTCAAAAACCCAGTTCCGCAAGGTTCCGTTCTTGGTCCCTTTTTATTTTTGATTTATATTAACAATATCGTCGGTTGTGTTCATCATTCCAAAATAAAATTGTCTGCTCATGATGCGAAGATTTACACCGGTTTTTTTCTGAGGAAAAAACAGAGAAGAATATTCAGTTGCAGGACAATTTGAAAAGAATTGAAAAATGACAAACATAGTGGCAGCTTCAACTAGCTGAAAATAAATGTGAAGTGATGCATATAGGACTTGCAAAACATATGTTGAATTTTGAATATACTATCAGTGATAAGATTCTTGCAAAAATAAATTTAGTTAAGAATCTTGAATTTTATGTATCAGATACTTTAAATTTTTCTAAGCATTGTGAATTAATAGTGAAAAAAGCATTTAAAATTTCTTTGCTAATATTTCAATCATTTACTACTAGTTCAGTAAAAAACCTACTTCAAGCTTACGTGACATACGTTCCTCCAGTATTGGAATATGGAAGTGTCGTTTGGAATCCTCACGTAAAAAAAGATATTGCATTGTTTGAAAAAGTGCAGTGGTGTTTTACAAGGAGGATTTTCAAAAGATGTAAATTATCATATATTCCCTATGAAGATAGATTAAAATTTTTAAAAATTCAAAAACTTATCGACCAACGCTTTTCTGTGGATCTTTTAGAGTGTTATAAAATCATACATTCAAAAACAAACATTAAATCTAATGATTTTTTCTATTTTAATCCTAATCCTACAAGAGGACATTCATTTAAATTAAAAGTACAAAAAAGTAGAATAAAAGCTAGAAAATACTTTTTTTGTAACAGAGTGGTTTTAAAATGTAATTCTCTATCGGAACAACAAGTTTCAGCTAGCTCACTGAGCACATTTAAAAATAGTCTTGGTGGTAATCTTTTTTAGTGCTTATTTTTGATAAGCTTTTGGACTATACCTCTGTTTAACCATGTTTTCTGAATTTTTTTTTATTTGCTGCCACCGTGATCAGCTCGCAGTACTGTAACTATGATTTTGTTGGTTTTCTAGAATAAACTTTTGACTTTGACTTTAACTATCTATAATAATACCAAAAATATATAATAAAGAAAAAATGAGACACTTAGAACAATCTGCTTGTAAAAAAAGGTCCCATTTAAATGGGACCTGGTCCCATTTAAATGGGACCTTTTGATTTTGGTCCCATTTAAATGGGATCCCATTTAAATAAGTCCCATTTAAATGGGATCCCATTTAAATGGGACCTATGAATAAAAAAAATTACAACAATTTTTTTAATAAATAAATACGCATCATTTCATATTTTTTATCTGAGCGGCGGTCTGACGTGCGTAATTAAAAAATTAAAAAAAAATTATTAACGCATCATTTTTAATTGTTTTCGCGTAAGCGGCGGTCGGATATGCCACACACACACACACACACACACACACACACACACACACACACACACACACACACACACACACACACACACACACACACACACACACACACACACACACACACACACACACACACACACACACACACACACACACACCGAACTGTCAACTACAAAAGGTAGAATTCGAAAAAAAAGATTTAAGCTTCAAAAAAAATCCGGCCCAAAAAAATGTATATTTTACGAAATTTTCATTCCATTTGTCTCTTAAGTCAATTAATTTTTATAAAAATCATGCCATATGCCCTAAACACTTGATTATTTTACATCTTGACAAATAATTTGTAACGATTGCTACTAAAATTACAACTATTTTCCAGAAAATATTTAGATTAAACATGACCAAAAACTTTTATTTTTTTTTTTATCTTTCAAGTCGTTAAATCTGTTGCAGCGAAAATTTATTTTATTCATGGTTTTTTAATTGTAAAAACGAAGCTAAAAGCATGTGTGTGTGTGTGTGTGTGTGTGTGTGTGTGTGTGTGTGTGTGTGTGTGTGTGTGTGTGTGTGTGTGTGTGTGTGTGTGTGTGTGTGTGTGTGTGTGTGTGTGTGTGTGTGTGTGTGTGTGTGTGTGTGTGTGTGTGTGTGTGTGTGGTGTGTGGTGTGTGTGTGTGTGTGTGTGTGTGTGTGTGTGTGTGTGTGTGTGGTGTGTGTGTGTGTGTGTGTATCCTACTGCTGCTTACGCCAAAACAATTAAAAATGATGCGTTAATAATTTCTTTTTTTAATTTTTTAATTATGCACGTTATAACGCAGCTCAGATAAAAAATATGAAATTATGCATTTTTATTTATTAAAAAAATTGTTGTAATTTTTTTTATTCATAGGTCCCATTAAATGGGGATCCCATTTAAATGGGACTTATTTAAATGGGATCCCATTTAA
>JASAMX010004714.1:0-18923 GCA_030248175.1 Microlaimidae sp. YZB2_3 | reverse complement strand
TGTAACTTCGTTCAGTTACGTATTGCTCTGATAAATTTTTTAATTATCCTTAGTGCAAGACCATGGTTTAGATTGTTTTGTTTGATTAAAGATTTTTCATGTGAATTTACAATTTACGGGTTTGGGTTCAGGTTAATGATTTACGATTTTGAGGTTTTTTAATTGAAATCCGTTAGTTCTAACAAATAATTATCAAAGATGCTTTTATGTTAACTAGTAATTTTGCAAGAAAAAATTAAGACAATAAACTTTATTTTTTTTAAGCCTAAGCGAAGCCTAAATGTCAAAATAAAATCCTAAAAAACTTAAAAAATTCTAAAATGCCGAATTATTTATTACTGCTTAAAGAAAAATAAGATAATATTTATTTTAGAACATATTATGCAGAAAAAAATCTTTCCAGACACCAAAAAAAAATCTTTCCAGACACCAAAAAGATTTTTAAAAAATATATTTTCAAAGTATCAAAAACCTTAGAAATGTATTGTTCCCTTATTCCCAATCTTTTTATACTGTTATTGCTGAATTTACTAAAATATTAAATTCTACAACATATTATTTTGTAAGTCAAACTTCAGTCCTCAATCAACTAAATTTACCGAATAATACTGTATTACATCCAGATTTTTTTATCAAATGCAAAAATATGCTATAATGTTTCAAACCAAATGTTTAGTTAGAGAGAGTCTAGTTCAAATTCTCAAATATATTTTTACACCATACACTAATAAATGGTAATTAAAATTCAAGAAGCTAAAATATTCAATTATAATTATATAAATCAAGGAAAGTTATTGCATTTTATAAAATGAAATATTTTTAAAATTTCAAAAATAGTACATAATCCAAAAAATCACAAAAAACCAGCAATTTTTTTTATTCTTTTAGACAAATAGGCTAATTCCTAAAAAATGAAAAAAATTAAAACAAATCGTTGAATTTTGTTTTCGTTTAAAATATTTTAGTCATGTTCTCCGAAACTATGAAATAACTCTTAAAATAGCCGGAGGGAGCCCCGTAGAATGATATTGGAGGTGAAGAACATTAAATTATTTACGATACTATATACCTAAAAATATTCCCCCTAGCCTCTGGTCATTTATGACAACATAGGAGTTTCGATGTTCAAAAGCTACAGTTTTAATTGAATAACATATAAAATTATTTTTGCTAAAATTGTGATTAATAATTATGTTATTTTATTGTTTTTATTTTAAACATTTGAATATGTCTATCATTACTTATGATGTCTTTAAATTACACAAAAATTTTGAGCTTTATGGAACTTTAGTTTTTTTCCTTTAATTATTATGGCATTGCCGTTTATTTTTACGATAAATTAATTAAAAATAGAATCAATTTCCATGATTACTGGGTTTTTCAGATAGTTTTCAGGAGTTAAATGTAAAATTGAATGTTGTTCGGAGCTCTCTAAACCAAAGTTCTCCCCCGGAACTCAAGAGCTCCATTTTATTTTACATATCACAACTTCACAGTGATAAATTAAGATAAAACAAAATCTTATTATCACTAAATATGATAACAATCAAAAGGGCCACTACTTTTTAATCAAAAAATCAACAACAATAGCAAAAAAATCACTCAAGTTAATAAACGTGATATTATGTTAGCATCAAATTGAACGCTATTTATTTCGAAAATTTACATATCTCCTTGAGAGTTTTTAAATATGAAAAACTTTTTTCACTTTTTCTGGCAACGAAATTTAATTATTCGTAAAAGTGGCATTACTACCTAGTTTGTTTTGTGATATTCGAAAATTCTCGGTCCGCTTCTGTAAGATGTGCAAGAATCGGGCAAACACTAAATTCCACCGACTCCGACTCCGACTCCGTCCAAAATCTACCGTAACTTACCGTAGTTCTTAACATTATGCAAATTTTGTCATTGTTCAATTAATTATGACTTTTTCGTGCAATAAAAATGGAAAATAGTAAGATTTTGAAATAACAGAAGTTTTTAACACCTTCTAAAAATATTTTTAAAAATCTTTTTGGTGTCTGGAAAGATTTTTTTTTGGTGTCTGGAAAGATTTTTTTCTGCATAATATGTTCTAAAATAAATATTATCTTATTTTTCTTTAAGCAGTAATAAATAATTCGGCATTTTAGAATTTTTTAAGTTTTTTAGGATTTTATTTTGACATTTAGGTTTCGCTTAGGCTTAAAAAAAATAAAGTTTATTGTCTTAATTTTTTCTTGCAAAATTTTGTAACATAAAAGCATCTTTGATAATTATTTGTTAGAACTAACGTTTCAATTAAAAAACCCAAAATCGTAAATCATTAACCTGAACCAAACCCTAAATTGTAAATTCACATGAAAAATCTTTAATCAAACAAAACAATCTAAACCATGGTCTTGCACTAGAATAATAATTCAAAGTTTATCAGTTTTTTGAAATTAATTACTTATATTTTATTTTAAATTTATTAATTTTATGGTTTTAAACTTAATTTAATGTTTTTTATAGTATAATTCAGTTAAAAATTGTAAATTTCTAAAAATTTACACTTAAAGAAAGCTAGCTTGACTAAAAAAGCATTAAAATTAGTTCATTTTGCTTGAATTTGTGTTAATTCCGCCTAACCTGCACATCATTATAAAATTTGCAGAAATTTGAGGCGGAGTCGGAGTCGGTGGAATTTAGTGTTTGCCAAGAATCGTTAGTATGTGCGTTTGTGTGTGTGTGCTAACTAACACTACTGTAACCAATTTTAAATCCTTAAAATATCATTTGACAGAAATTCGCTACGCTATTCGCTTTTGTACTTATAGTCATACTATACTTTTATTACTTATTTGAAGCAGCCCAAAAACTAATTTTTTTTCTCATTATGGCTTGTCGATACTGTCCAAAAAAGTTTTTTTAAATTAAAAAAAAGCTCTTAGACTTCCCAAAATTCAACTTTTTGTTGTTGTCGTTTGGAGATTTTTGGACGAAGTATATAAACCAGGCTTACACTGTTACATTGCTTATTATTATGTAACTCGTCTTGCAGAAGTCAAGTGTAATTTTATGGAATAAAAATTAGATAAAGAAAAATTTTAAGAGTTTCTTTATAGAAATATCATCTAAAACGTGTTGTTTTAACAGAAAAGAAATTTTTTTCAAATAACTTAGAAGCATGCCATTTTTAACGTGTAACATTAATTTTTAACATTAATTCAAGTTTTATATAATTGATTTCTATTTTTTTGGTTCCTAAATTTTAAATAAAAACTTAAAATTTTAAGATCCTATTCAGTAAAAGATATTTATTTTCTTTTTGAATTTAAGTTTAATGTAAAGTCTAAAATGAACAATATATATTTTCATTATTTTTTACTATAAATTAATAAGCCTTCTAATAACAGAAAAACCAATAATATTATAAATACTAAATTTAGTAAGTTATAACGACTCTGCTGAGGTATAATGTTACTTGATATACAAAAATTGTGTGGTACAAAACAAATTTGCATACTTGGTAATTTTTTTCGTGTATAACTGACAAATTATAGCGCTCCTTAAAGGTCTATTCATACTTATGACAAAACGTCCTTTGGACAAAGTCCAAAGGACAAAAGTCCTTTGGACTTTGTCCAAAGGACTTTCCAAAGGGAAAAGTCCAAAGGACTTTGTCCAAAGGACAAAGTCCAAAGGGAAAAGTCCAAAGGACAACGTATTCATACTTCTTGTCCTTTGGACTTTTCCCTTTGGATTTTGTCCTTTGGACAAAGTCCAAAGGACAAATTCTGAGTAGCGTTCATACTTCGTCCAAAGGACAAAGTCCAAAGGACGTTTTGGCTTGTCCAAAGGACGTTTTGGTTTGTCCTTTGGACTTTGTCCAAAGGACGTTTTGTCATAAGTATGAATAGACCTTAACACACACATTATTATGCCTCGCGTATTCTTGCGTTTTGCGAAATATAAATAAATAAATAAATAAATAAATAATTAAACATCACTTTGCAAAAATGCACCTTGTAACATATTTTATATTGCAACAATACTACTATATAAGAACTTAGTAATTTCTTTTATAAAAAAATTTCATTGATTTGTTACGCATCCATAAAAACCAAAAAATAATAGCAATTATACAAAATTGTCATTGCTTCTGAAACAAAGTTATTTGTCTTGAGAACTTAAAAGAATAGCGACAGATCAAATGAATGTAATTTTACTTTTATATCTTATCCAGGCAAGATAGTTATTATTATACGTCCTGTTAAAATGTGACAGTTTTTCAAAAAAAATCTTGGTTTTTAAGTTAGAAATTCCATGATTATTTTTTTTAATTATTAAGAAGCCACTAAGAACATTTCTATAACGGGGATTATTCAAACAAAAATGTGATGAACAATAAAACTGGAGAAGACGGATAATATTAATATCCCGGTAAAGACGGCTCTTGAACCTGCCTACGGAAGACTGGAGGCAGGTAGGAGGCAGGTAAAACTGCCTGGCAGGCAGCATGGAGCCAGGGTGGAGGCAGGTAGGAGGTAGGGTAGAGGCAGGTAAAACTGCCTCGGAGGCACGTAGGAGGCAAGTGACCCTGCTTCCTACGTTGAAGCATATATAGGTTAGGAGGCAGGTAGGAGGCAGCTAAAACTGCCTTGGAGGCAGGTAGGAGGCAGGGTGGAGGCAGGGTGGAGGCAGGTAGAAGGCAGGTAGGAAGCAGCAAAATTTCTGATGGAGGCAGGTAGGAGGCAGGTAAAAACCGTTTTTCACAATTCAGGCCTTCCTTACCACGTCCTTACGGGGATATATTGGGTTTTGTTTTTTTTAAACGTAAACCCAGTTTTTTTATTTTTAAATGAAGGGACTTTTAATGCAGATTATCGATTTGGTCCTATGATGATCTCATTAGGGGCGATCCTCGTTGAGTCACGCCTTACTAAAATCGTTCCCTAAATTTGGGCTATATTTTGCGCACAAAAAAGTTACATACTTCAGAAATGGCGACCTAAATAAAATAACTGAAAGCAAAAATAAGATTAGCCCCATTAGGTGTTTTTCTGAGGGGAGGGAGCAGAGGGGTTCACCCCCTCCCCCTAGAGCCAAAATTTTGGACCCCTCCTCTAAAAAAATCCAGGGTCCCCCCTCCCCCCAAAGCTCGAGAGCGGTCCGGCCTGACCCCCCCCTTAGCGAGGCTGACCCCCTCCCCCCTCCCCTCCCGACCAATTTGGAAGAAGTATATTTTTTATTTACTGTCTAAAACACGGTTTTTTAGTTAAAAACAGTGTTTAAATACCATTTTTAGGCCTAAATAGGCGGTTTTAGTACATAAAATTCAATATTAGACCTAAAAACACTTAAATTATTGAGTTACAAAATTTGTTAAGAAATCGGACCCCCCCGACCCCCCTAAATTTGAAATCTCGCACCCGCGGTCGACCCCCCTAAAAAGCCAGTGGGGTCCGGACCCCCCTGGACCCCCCTTAAAAATTTTGGTCTTCCACCCGGGGGTGGACCCCCCTTGCGGACCCGACCATAAAAACACCTATGATCATATAGAGTCAAATTAAGGCACTAATTGTGTCCTAAGCAATGTGTGTTATGTAGTTATACAATTTTTCTTTTATTTTTATGATAGGACCTAGGATCTTTTCAAAAAACAGTTCGAATGTTCTGAACATTTTATTGTATATTGTATAATTTTATTTATTGGGCGGAGCTATTTTATCAATCTCCATATTTTAATGTAGTGCATTCCAACAATCTTTAAATGTGCACTTTAAAAAGATTCACAACTTTTTCAAATGAGTTTTCTTCTGAATATTATGTAATTATAATTTTATTTCAATCAAAATAAATCGATATATTTAAAAATTAAATAACATAAGGCGTTGCTCGAATATCGTTTGTTCATGCCAAATAATTCCATGATTTTTTGTGTTAAATGCGTCTAATTTGTTTTAGTAGGTTATTTTTTGAAATTTCTATTTTTTTATGATTTAAAACAAGTAAAAAAAATATAATTAAAATCTGGGCTTGTAAGCTTGAAAATTAGAATAAATAGTTTCGTTATTAAAACTTGATTTTCAAATTGCAGTACAATATTACTTGTTGATAAATTTAACCTTTATTTTTATCCAAATGGACAACTAAAAAAATATAACAGCCAGCTTATGAAAGGCTGAAACATTCAGTTGTGAAGAAGATATTGCTAATTAGTTGGTCCGGTTTTTTATTCTAACACTATTGATTTTGACTTAAAAGTAATAGTTATACAAAAATACTCGTACAATAATATGATCAACATTTATGGCGTCAGAACTTTACTTACATAATGTTTTGTGTTGTGTTGTGTATTTTTTATTTGTATTTGTACTATTCAATTTTTTTAAATAAAAAAAGAAACCATAGTTTTTCTAAATCGAGATATTTATGAAGCAGTGAGAAAAATGCATGCTCAGTTATTTTTCTACTCTCTCGATTTTAAAAATGGTAATTTTTTTGGACAGGGAATTTTATCTTGTTATTGTAAATTAATTACTTTCAACCGCAATGAAAATTTACAATAGTACGTGCAATTTTTACATTTTTTGCAATAATGAGCTGAATGAAATAAGATGAAGTAAAAAAACTTTAAAACGACGCTGAACAAAAATGGAAAAAAATGTTTAATTACAGGCCGTCAAAACAACACCTGGTCACAGATGTGCATATAAACGATTCTAAGATTACACAGACCGAAATTCACACGTGGACTCCAAAGTAGAACTAGTGGAAATTTTATATTATGTTTTATAAATATCCCTTTATAAACATATTGGAGGTGTTTATCAATAATTATTGGAACAAATGCAATATAAATGTAACACAAATGGCTTAAAGCAAGAAAAATGATCTAAAAAAACGACCATCTAAAGCCCTTTTTTGTTTATTTACGCTTATTTTTGTCTTAATTTTAAATGTCGTTTAGATGAAAATTGGAAATGCCATTTTTTTGTTTTATCTCACATACTTTTCCAAGCCCATTTTTTACACTTTTTTCATATGAAAATAAAACAAACGCCGCGGGCAGGAAATAAATGAATCAAGCGAATTCGAAATGGTACGCGGACATTCTGGCCACTAGGCTATCAAGACAACGACAAATAATTCAGAAATTTGGGATTTATATGAGTAATTTGCTTTATCTTTAATCCCAGTTATTATATGATCAATATTATAAGGTTTTGAACTAAATGTCATTATATTATTGATACAATATTATATTTCGATCAAAGAAAAAATTACATTATTTTATGTTTTAATGAATTTTAAATTTAAATTTTTATTTTTTTTGCCGAAATTTGTGGGTTTAAAATAAAAGATATTTTAATTTTTACTGTAATTTACTTTTCATATCACTTCGTAATGTTTTAAAAAAATGATTTTTTTTGCCGCGTCGTTACTCTGACACAATGAGTCAGAAGCGTCCTAAAATACTCGTAACTGTGACTTTTTTTATATCTTAACAGACAAAAATATAAACAAAATAAGCCAGAGTCATGTTAATTTTATACTGATTGTGACTCTTTGTGTCAGAGTAACGACGTGCCCGTTTTAAGTATCGGGAGTGACTGAAAGTGTTTTTTTAGAATTTAGCAGAAAAACAAAATTTATTCAATATTGTTTTTTCCTTGGTGAAAAATGATAGCTATGTGTTAACTAATTAGGTAATATTAACAAATATATTAAAAATTGAAGCCATGTATGTATGCATAGATATATGTATAAAAGTCCAATAATTTTTTGAAATACTAAAATTATATATATATATATAGATCTATACTAAAATTATATATGAAATACTAAAATTATATATATATATATATAAACTCCGTGATGTATATATATATATATATATATTTATATATATATATATATATATATATATATATATATATATATATATATATATATATATATATATATATATATATATATATATATAGATATATATAGATGACGGAGTTTCGGAATACACCATTTTCATAATGTTAAACAAAGTGGTTGGTTACTTAATTTTCACCTGCTCTATTACACCGACTGACTTTGTACATGATCAGACCTGTGCACGCTCTGGAAATGCCCCCCGTTTCTGAAATTGCCCCCCACCCCCCCCGTTTTATCGCCCCCCCGCCCAAAAATGAAAAAGTACCCTAAAATTATGACGCCATTTTTGACCTATGATGACGTCATGATCGCAATTTTTTTGCAGTTTTTAGCCTATTTCAATGTATTTTAAGCAAATTCAGACCTATTTTTACCTTATTTTCGCTTTTTCTCTTTTTCCCTCTTTTTTTCTCTTTTTTTTCTTTCCCCCCTGCTTGCCCCCCGTTTTATTGCGCCCCCCGTTTCAAAAAAATTCCCACCGTGCCCCCCCCGTTTTGGAATTGCCCCCCCCCGTTTAAACCCCGGGGGGGGGGGGCAGTGCACAGGTCTGCATGATGGTTATCGCCCTTGGATACTATGGTTTTCCCGCCCTTGGATACTATGGTTTTCCGTGCTTATATTTAATTTTGTTGTTTTGCTTGAAATAAAAATTTAAAAAAATTGGTAGTTATTAGCAAAGGGATTTGATCAATTTTTTTTCATTAATTTTTTTTTTGCATTTCTTGTTGTGTGAATAATTGTTACTTCATATACTACCGCAACCCAAAGATTTCCCAGAAATTTGTGGATCACCTTTTTTTCGTATAAAAAAAACTATCGGCAAACTTCCCGCGTGATTTCCAGATTACTCACACACTTACCAACGCGTCTTTTTTATTACTCAGAGTTGACAAAGAAGCGCAAAAAACATATTTTTCGTCGTCACTACAGCAAATGAGTTCCAATCATTATAAAATACACGCGACTGTGACTCATTCCGTAGTTAATAGGGTGCTCTTGGAAATCTAAAATGAGTCACAGTCGCATATATTTTATACGCATTGTGGCTCATTCAACTTTTGTGCGAATGAGGATCGAAAACACTTGCAGACGTTTTTTTTGCCGTCTTTTCTGCTCCGGGACAATTGCCGATTTTCAAATAATAAAGTCTGGTGATGATTAATTTTCTTAGAAAACAAGTGCAGGTATTTAGTTTTTATGAAACTTGAAAAGTTTGAATTTTCTTATGAGGGAAACATTTCAAAAACGTTAATCGTAATATAGCTTTTAATTGTTTCAAGATAATTTTAATAAAGAATTTTTTATTATGGTTGAATTATATCTGGCTGACGCTGAAAATTAGAATGCAGACATGAAGGGACCAATTAAATTTGTGCGGTAATGGCGTTTTTTTTTAAACAAATAAGAACGCAGATTTTTTTTTAACTTCATCTTTTCACAAAAATAAAAAAATTAACCAACTTTAGCCCTTAAAAAATTAGCATTTAGGTTACAAATTAAGTAATTCAATAAATAATTATTAAAATACAGTTTTTAATCATTGTTATTAATCAGCTTTAGTGAAAATTTTTGAATGTTTTTGTTGTTAAATAGTCAGTTCAATACTGCAAATCTCGCGGTCAGCTAGATTTTTTTGCCTATAAATGCCGGGATAATTACGTGTTAAAAACTCAGTGCAAATTGCTCAATAATAATTATGGAACTAAGTTTTGTTTATCAATTCGTCGTTATTTTTAAGTAAACAAATAGAAATATTAAACACTACACATAAATTACAACCTTTTACAGTTACTACTTACCCCTAGAATTTATTTTAGCTTACTAAATTATCGTTAAGGCTTATAAATAAAAAACTCAATCGTTGTTAAAAAATCGTTCAAAATTATTTTAGTTTTTTTTAAAGTTTTCGGAAAAATAAAAACAAACAGTTCACTGCGAAATGGCTTCACTGAGATTATTTATTTTACAGATTCTATATTTCGCAAGATAATCTACTATATTGTTCAATAACTTCTTTATCACTCTGTTGCTTGGAAGCCAGTCTATACAGTAAATCGTTTATAATGATTCCTTCTTGCTCATATAAAAATAAAAATCATTTATATACCTACCATAAAAAAGAAAAGTTTTTTTCTCAAAAAAACTTAGCTTTGTTTTAAAACCTCCGAGATATCCCCATATTTCCAAATTAAGTTATCAAATAACGAAAGATTAGCAATATTCTGAGTATTAAAAATCTTTCTAATAATAGACAAAGAAAAAAAGTGTGCGGAATATTTCATTTCCTCTGTAAAGGCAGGTTTTTTTTGCGCCGCCGCCACTTGTTTTTTCTTTCGCTAACGGGCCCTCCCCCCGGAAAATCCGGGGGTTGCTTCCCGGGCTGAGGATTCCCCCGGCCGTTGAGAGAGAGAGAGAGAGAGAACAAGCCGCTTTTCCCCTCTCCCCCAGACTGCGTCTATTAACACGTCTGTGTCTGTCCGCGGAGATAGAGAGACATCCGAAGGGGAGTTTTCCCCACCCCGGAATTATTGATCGCAAACTGTCTGCACCCCAGACGCTCCGGACGTTCCTCCGATATATCCAGGAAGTCGGGATACAGCCTTTTCTCAACCGTTCTAATACCGTAATTTTCGGGCTTCCGATCGATATTTGGCGAAAATTAAGCGCCGTGTTATTTTAATTTTAAAGCTTTTTTCGGGCGAATAAAACAATTTAAGGCGGGTTATTTCCTTTCGGCGGGGAACTATTCAGACGGCTAGACGGGGCTTCCAGGCCAGAGCTTTCCCCGCGCTCCCGGATAAAAACCGGACGTCTGGCTGAAACGCCACCCCCAGCTCCATCTCCCTACGTCGGCAGTTTTTTTGCCTGTGTATTTTGTTTCTTTCGATGTTGCGAGAGGAAAATATCAAGTTGCGGATTATTTGAGCGGAAAAAAAACGCGACCAAACAAAATGCAGCAGATCAAAACGAAATTAAGCAAAAAATTAAATACTCATTTACAATTAAAATGTCTATGATGGTATTATATCTGGTTGACCTCATAAAACTGAGTCAAAGACATCAAAGGACTAATTAAAATTGTTCGGTTGTGACGTTTTAAAAACAACAAATTTGGATTTGGAAAGCTTTTTTTTAAATTCCTCTTTTTAAAAAAATACACGAAGTTTTTGTTTTACATTGTGAAAAATGATATACAATTGTTAAAAAAGTATTTAATTTTTAAGATTAAACTGTTTTTTTTTTGCTTAAATTGCTTTCCTGTTTAATATTCGGTACATTATACTGCAATTCATCAAGATCAGCAAAGTTTAATTTGCCTATATGTGTTTATTCAAGCATTTTACCGACAACCGACGGACGAAATAAGATTGAAATTCAAAACATTTACATAAGGAAAGTGATTTTACATATGTGCTTAAGTTTTTGAAATTTCCCCTTCGAGTATAATGTTAACCGAAAAACGGCAATAAAATTCCTCCTACCGCACAGAAAAATAATTCAAAGCTTATTGAAAAAGCGTTTAGACTAGCTAGTTAGCAATTTTTTAGCGGCTAGTTTTATTAAAAAAAATAACAGTATAGATTTACGCTACAGCCTAAAAAACAATTAGAACAGTTTAAAGCATTTTCCACTTTCTAAAAAAATTTAGAGAATTTTGGCTTTTATTATTTCCGTTTTACATGCTGAACCATACATTGGCAATTTGGTCTGGAGTGGTGGGAGGGGTTAAACCCCAAAAATTAGGGGGGGGGGGTTAAAATCCGAGAAACGCAAAATACCCATATCGTTTTTTTTTGGAGTTCATTTTACCCATCGTCGTTACTACGGCAAAATGAGCCACATTCATTATAAAATACACGTGATTGTGACTCATTATGTAGTTAATAGAGTGCTATTAGAAATGTAAAATGAGTCACAGTCGCGTGTTTTTTATATAAAAATTGTGGCTCATTTTGCCGTAGTAACGACGCCATATTGTTTTTCGATTTTGAAGAAAAAATAGGTAAAAAACGCTAATTTTAGGTCAAAAAGCCCTTTTGATTGCATTTTTAAGCTTTTTATTGCTTAAAACATTCATTTTGACCTCAAAACTTAAGTTTGGAGGCAGTTAGAAGTCATTTTGAAGACGTTTTTTTCTTCATTTTTTCAAAATTGGGAGGGGGGAGTGTTTAACCTTTTCTCCCCCCTCCCACTTCTGAGTGGAGGGGGGTTAAACCCCCCTTCCCGGAATTTGGGGGAGATTAACCCCCCCAACCCCTTCCCCCGTGCCCATGTATGTGCTGAACATTTCATTTTTGGTCCCTGTTTGTCACCGGACGAAAACGGTAATATTTACAAGCTTGTTTGCATTAATTTATTCTTCAGCTTTGAAAAAACCCTCCCTCTTACCGACGCTTAAAACGCAAAAACCGGGCGAAAAAGAGCACTCGATGCATATTCAGCTTACACCAGGAGGAAGTAAAGGGCGGCGGAAGAAACTAAACAAAAGGCGGTAATTAATCCGTCGGCGAAGTTTACATACTACCGTAATTCTTACTCAACCTTCCACTTATTGTTCACAACTGAGTTGAAAGCATTGGTACCGTAATATATTATAGGTTTTTTTTAATTGTTAACACATCAAATGTTTATTTGTTTAAATGATAAACATAAACAGAGCAGATTAGATTTTAAAAGCAAAATTAATCTTAATATTGGATTGTCCGAATATTACTATCTTCTCTAAAATATGATTTTCAATGCCTCGTTAGTAAAACATTAATTTTTTTTAAATTTTTTTACATTTGTTTTTAGTTTTCAAATTTTTAACGGCTATTAAGAAATTGTTTTTATATTGTAATTAAGAATTTGTCTGACAAGAAGAGTTTTATTTTATTTATATGATTTAAGAGAATTGGATAACTCTCAAATAAACAATTTTGAAAATAATAGAATATCAATTAAAAATATATGAGACGTTATATCAAAAATATATAAGAATTAGTTTGCTTAGATATTGAAAAAGAATGTAAACCATAATGTTTTTTAACCTAAAAACTTTGTGTTTTTTTTTGATAAAGAAGCCAAATTCTTAGAAAATACATTTCTTGAAATTAATTAGTTTTTTATACTACGGATTAATTTAAGTTATTAATCTTTACATTAGACAACTAAAAAGTCAAATGCCCATTAAATTTTTTTATATTACTATTAATAATAAAGGTAAAACGAAGGTAATATGACTAAATCCATGTTATATTCTTATAACACTTTGTATGTTGAATTCCATAAAGTTTTGTCTTTCTACATAAATATAAAAATAAATTAGAAAACTTTATAAATTGTTCATTAATTATTGTATGCGTAGCAAAAAAATGCGTAAAAACTAAGAATTTCAATCATTTTTTCTTCGGGGTTTTTTTGCTTCCAAAACAAAGGTGTCCCACTTAATTAAATTTACATAAACATCAGTGGTGTTTCTACGCAAAATTATCAAGCTCCGGAGCCCCGCCCATAAAATGAGTCCTTTTAATTAATTTATCCTTCAATGAAGCTTACATAAAATAAGTTAGCTGATGTTTTACAATTATTTTTATTGTTTTCAATAAATATTAAAAAATTAAGGGTTACATCTTTTAAAAATATAATACATGAAGACATTTTTTTAATTATGCAGAGAATTGGCACAAAAAAGGAGAAGCTCCGGAGCTCTGAAAAAATCCCTACTTAATAGTTAACCGATCATCTTATAGTTTAGAAAAGATTGCGTAAAAAATTAACCAAGAGTGTTTCTTAGTTTTTTCCCACCGCTATTTTGCACTATTAAAAAAAGGGCGTCTCGCTTAAATAAATTTGCATAATAACCAGTACGCTTGCGTTCAGTAAGTGCTGTTAACAAAATAAATTTCTACCGATCTCGGACCGTATTTTGTAGGCGGTGGCCGACGCCGTGGCATTATTAATCGTCGAGAGACGCATAGAAATATCAATATAGTGTTATTTATACGCGAGAGTCCGGCGAACAAAACCTTGGGAAGACGGTCCCGCGCTATCGCCTATCGATCGCGCATGAATTAAGAGAGAGACGGGGATAGAAAGATTCCATGACTGCCCCCCCTCCCCCTTTCCCCCCTAAACCCATAGGCGACCGGGGCGCCACCGCCAGACACGGCGGCGATTGGCGAAAACCGCGCGTACCCTGGTACGACCCGGCACCCGCCGGGTCCTTAAACCGAGACTATGCGCGCTAATTTGGGGCGGCTTAGAATCGGGTTATTTACAATCGGATCTACCGTAGATTTAGAAGGAACCGGCGTTCCTTCCTGGCACCTTTCCTTTCCTATAGCTAAAAACAACAAGCCCCGCCGGTGTATGGTAAATGAAAAAATAAAAAGTGTGATTGTTTAATCTGTTGCTTCAAACCCCGATTTCAACCCCCGTCTTCCCTTTTCACTTCCCCCTGTGTGTGTGTACGGTGTGTGGCTTTGGAAATCCGCCCTATTCTCCGCTCTGTGTAAATATTATATGCGTATTTTCCTATACGTTAAAATGTTTTTATAAATCAACTCGATTCTTTCTATCCAGATCGGTCGCAGGGTTCTTTTCTATAACGTTTTCCTTCGCTGAAAAAAAAAACAAAACAAAACAAAACGAAAATAACTGGTCATCCGCGTCGATGTTAGCAGCGGAATAAAAGGGTAGAAAACTAAATAAAAGCATCGAACACAAGACACACATTGGCACAAGTTTCAATAACACATCGTCATAAGACTCCGCACTCCGGCCGTTTGCCAGCGCACGAACGTAAACATTTCCAACACCGCGCGTAAAATGAAAAGAAGAGAGTGGGGCACATATTTGAACACGGAGAGAAGTGAAATCAATAATTACATGCGCAATTCACAAAACCACACATTGAATAATAAATTAAATACAAATAGACAAAAAAATTACTTACAAGAGTTTATAATTGCATCCGGGTTGGAAGAATGTCCCGCCACCTTCTACCCGAGCCCGCACTTGTGTTTTGTCAGTTTAATCCCAACACAAGTTCGGATCTACGGGTTGAGGGTGAAGCGAGCAGGTATATTTGCTAGTCTTTTGACACACACACAGAATATGCTGGTCGTTCGAGCCACGGCGCCGAATAATGCTCGATTGCGCCGGTGGAGTGTTCGAAAGCCGTATTTATATTAGACCGTTGACGATTATAAACGTAATATAACAAAACCGTACACGCGGACACCATTGTAATAGATATAGGTGACAGGTGACTTAAGAGTGGGCCGGACAATGGAGAAAGGGGGATTTAAAATTCCAAATTTTCCATTTCAAAAGCCTGGGCCCATATGGTCGCGCGCATACAATAAACAAAGGTGTGTGTGTGCGTGCGCGCATTGGATATAGACGGGCGGGTCTCGGAAGCTCAAAAGCCGCTGACTAAGCGTCGCTTTGGAGGACCTATATTAGCTGATACTGCGAAAAGCTCAGGCCGTCCGAATAGCTAATAGACAACCAGCGGGCTAACCGGCCTCTCGGCTAGCTGGCTGTCTCAGGGGGGGATCTTATATATAGCAGCTGCTTAAAATGCAGCAGAGAGCGTGGCTAGTAGAAGAAGCCTAGAGAGAGCTACAGAGAGAGAGAGAGAGTCCGCCCTATGAATGCGCGTATAAATAATGAAGAGAATGGACAGGGGGGAATGCTGACTGTTGGCGTGAAAATGCCGGCTGCTACTACCCTTCGACTATTCGAAGAAGAAGAAGAATGGGGAAGAGGAAGAATCGGGAGGAATATCGAGAGAAAAGGTCGGCTGGTACGCGCGGGGCTCTCGAGTTGAGATGAAATTTTCTCTCTCAAATCCCCTCTCGGGTACCTCGGGGTGGTGGGCGGTAACAGGGGAAGTTTGGTGCGGATATTCGGCCGCGTGCCATTTTGCGCGCCCACGCGCGCGCACATACTGCACTGGTGGGGGCAGCGGCAATACAGAAAAAATGGAAATAAACTAAGTAGTAGATAGGTAGGTATTCGGGGGTGACCCGAGCTGGCAGTTGGAAAAATAGCAGGTAGGAAGACTACTCCGCATTAACCCCGCGGAACGACGCGAGAAAACTCCCTCTCTCTGCCGGCGCGACCTTCCTCCGGAGTTTATAGGGGCAGTTCAAGGGCAGTCGGGGACAGAAATTCTCAGACGGCGTCCTTTACGGGGGCGAATTTTTCCAGACGAACGTAAAAAAACTCACATCAAAAACAAAGTGGAACGGTGTGCGCATTTTTTAAGGCAAAAAAATTAACTAATTAAGAAAAATAAAAAGATTAAATATTTATATTCGAGTTTTTTTCAGAAGAAAATATTTATTTTAAAATTAAAATCTAAACTTTTGAAAGAGTTTTAAAAAAAACATCTTAAAACCGGACGTTAAAAATTCCATCCAGAAACAAAATAAACCGACTAAGAGCATTGGAAAAAATCTACAAGATTAAATATAGCGATTCATCTCAAGGGTTTTACCGTCATCTCAATCGATTACCTTATCTTCATCTTAACAACAGTCAGTCCAGGACTGTATATACAGTTCAAACAGAGCGCAGTGTAACATGGGCAAAAATCTTTTTACTATTAACTTTTTCTTTGCGCGTCAGGCATAGGAAACCGGTAGTCAGAAGAGCCGACCTTTCTCCTCACGACTGGCCACTGACTAATGGAAAATTTCGAATTTTAAACTTAGCTAACAAATCGCTTCAGCGCTCTCGGCTTAAATAGAAAGGCGCGCGGTGTGTGCGCCGCCGCGTGGAAGCTCGGCGCTGATTGGTCGCTCGCCCCGTGACACGGCGTGACGTCAGAGCGAAAAGCGCGGGATAAAAAAACGCCACGTCACGGTTCCGCCCAGCCAGTCGTCAGGCCATTCCGAAGTCAGCCTACGCGCGCGCCCGCGAGAGTAAAAGCTGCGCGCGCTTTCAGCCCAAAAAAAAAATTCAAAAATTAGTTTTTGGTCGGAATTTTCCGGCGGGAAGAATTTTTTCTCGAATTTTCTCATCGCGCGGCGAACCTCACCTCACATTTTTTTTCTTTCCGCTTACTAATAATTCCTATGACTACCCAGTTCCTATGACTATGACTATTACTCAGAGGAGCGCGTCGTTTCGAAAACAAGAGTAGATTATTTATTATTCTGTTATTCATTCCTGCAATTCGCGGACAGTAAACAATAACAAAATAATAATAAGAGAATCGAATGATTACTCACGTTACTGAAAAATTACAAATAATGAAAAATAAATAGTTTCATCATTAATGTAAAAATTAAGGATAGGCATAGCGATTTTTAAGACAAAAAAAACTTAAAATCAATACGTTTTTTTGGCAGAAAACGAGTTTCTGCGCGTCAGTAAATTTAATAAAAAGCAACATGGGCATAAAACGGAAAGGCGAGATTGAAAAAGATGAGACAAATAGCGTACGACTATCCCAACGGCCCACACTTAACCTTAAATGACCGCCGCGCGGTAAACAACAACAACATCCTGCCAGACGGCGGGGGTATGGGGGGGGGGGAGTAAACAAGACGGCCGACGCTGGCCGACTGAGACTAAACTGAAATTTTTACAATCGGCCCAGGGCGGCCAGACGTAAACAGATCGATACGCAATGGCGTCTAGACTGACCTCGACTGACCGGCGGCTAGGCACGGCCTGGCGCTTGGGATTCTCCACTCTACGCTGGGGATTCAATACGTTCTCCTGCGCTGGGGCTGTGGGAAGGACGAGAGAGAGAGAGAGAGCGGCGAGAGACCCGGCCGCTTTAATAGTCCTTCCGCGCTCCCCCCTGATTGACAGGGAAGGCCGCGCGCGGACACCCCGGCACGGGCAGGCACGGATGGAAAACGGCACCGGCGTGGCAGAGAGAGAGAGAGAGAAGAGCGTGGCCGGGGATGCCCCACTGACCGCGTCTGAACTCTCAAGGAGAACCGAGGGGACGATCGCTATCTCTCTCGCGTCTACTTGCGGACTTTTCCAATAATCTCGGGCTTTTAGTATAAGTTTTTTAAAAAAAGCTACATTTGGTTGGAAAAAAAAACAACTGCGCGCTTAAAGAAAAGGCTTCAGGCTTCTTCTTCTTCTTCGCGATATACCGGGAAAAAACTGGTGAATCTAGACAGGAAACTTAAGAAAAAGTTGGGTTATTTCCGAAGAGAACAGCTCGAGTCGACCAAGTCGTTTCCTGGCCGAGGGAGGGTGAGGGAGGATGGAAAATCTATATACACCGGGTGAGTAGACGTGCTGGACAAGTAGAGTTCTCGACTGCTGAATAATAAATACACCAGGGGAACTTTACTCAGTGGGAAGGAATTCCGGGTATTTCCACTATTCTCACGGTGAGGGAAAATAGTAATATATATCGGTCTTAAAAACAAACGTACCTACCTACACCTAACGGACGGGATGATAGAAAGAGGGAGGGAGAAAAAAAACTCGAAAAGACAACTGAAATACTTAAACTAAGCTACCTAGTATTCATCGGGCGCTCGTTGATCCGGACTAACTAGCCCAGCCAACCAGCCGGTGGAGCCACCAGCTATCCTCGCTAATAATAAATTTCCGGGCGGAGGAAAAAGGAGCCAGCCGGTGCGTGCCGAGTTGAAAAAAAAAACCACCGAAGCTCCTAATCAAGCGGCGGCGGTCTGCCTTAACGACCCGGGACTGGTGGCGGCACCGGAGCCGATAAAAACCGGTCCGGGACCGGTACCGGGAGGAACCCATCGGATTCGACTAACGATAAAAGACGACCGGTTCCATTACGGGGTGGTTGGGTGGGTAAAAAAACCCACACGGCGCTGATAATTAAACGGAGATGGATGGCGGCGAAAAAAAATAACGCGCGATCGGTTTTGCTAGGCCGGAAGCGAGCGAAAATTAGCCGCAGGCGGGGATAAATTTGCGACAATTCGCGGGGGTTCTAACACGAATCACGCGAGGGTTCTAATTTGAGCGCCAAAAACAAAAAAAAACAAACCAAAACATTCCGCATAGAGACAAAAAAAAACGAATTTCGG
>JASAMX010004713.1:0-19970 GCA_030248175.1 Microlaimidae sp. YZB2_3 | reverse complement strand
TTTAATATAGGTTTTTGCGATTTTTACTTGTTGTAAACTACTACTATATACCCCTACTTCAATACTCCCACTCTTATATCTTTACCCTATGAAACCCCGTAACTCTCAGGGTCACCGAACTTTGGGACGGAACACAGGTAGTACAGTCTTTCTTTATCTGTAATTGGTAACAACAACAACAACAACTCCTACATATACATACCCGGGTTTAAAATTCGTGAGCATAGCCTACTTATCTAAACTTTTAATGCCGTTTAGATGACCCGTTCATCATTGCTTAATAACTGTATACTATAATTGATTTTGATTTATTTATTTGAATTTAGTATATTCTGTAATAAACCAAAATAAAGCTTCAAACTTTTAAGAATTTAAGGCAAAGAAAAACCTTTTTATCTACTAAATAATACTTTGGAAAGTTATTTCATTTTAAAATGGTTAAATACAGTATGTTTAATCACGATACCTGTACGAGACCGCAGTTTCATAATACCATTGCTGACAGGGCAAAGGACAGTCGCAGTTTTCTTCGATACTGTAAATATCCCATAGAAATCCCATGTTGTCCGCCTGCAGAAGGGGTTGGACGCACAAAGTAGACTCCTGCGGGTCGCAGAGATCGTCTTCTTCCAGCTGTGTGTAGTTCGGAACAGTTCCTAAACGGATTTAGGAAACTTTTAAAACCCCAATCATTACAATAGGTATTTTCGCGTTAAAATAGTTAAAGGTGCAGTATACTAAATTATGGTGTATTTTTTTTATTGTTGTTTAATTAATACTAATCGATGTATCAGGTCACACTGAGAAAAAAATTGTATTACACCAAAAATTAATTTTTAACGGTTAACAAGTTAATAAAATAAATACCGCTTGGTTATTTCCAATGTGTTTTTTCCACCATTTTTTAAAACAAAACATTTCTACAAAACGGATATTAACAAAACTTCATAGAATTCATGCTAAAGTACCAAAAAGCTTAAATTTTAAATTTTGTTCAATTAAGAAAAGTATTAGTTGAATAATTCCATTTAAAAAAATATATTCCAAAAATAAAATTTGGTGTTTGGTTTATGATGTGTTTTTAAAAATTTTTATAATTGCAAAAAGTAAAACTTAAAGAAGTGAAATCTTTTTTTATAGGCAGTTCATTTTTTTAAATGTAAAAATTTGAATAGCTCATAACTGATCATACCAGAATAACAGCAAACAAAAACGGGAACTGGATACGAGGGTACTGGACACGAGAGTACTGGACCTTCATAACCTTCCCGCATAAATCGGGATAAACTTATTGCATAAAAATAGTTTGTTTTACTTAAATATCATAGTTTGTTTGACTGACTTATAAAAGGTAGGATTATAAAAAAATTTTTGAGAAGACACAAAACAAAAATAATAATTTTATAACATTAAAACATTTTCGTTTAATTTGTCTACATTTTTTTGCATGTTTTTATATAATAACTAGCTTTAAAAATGCTGGGAATTTATGAGACGACTCTAAAGATAATAAACATTAAGGTTGTTGTTATGCTTTGATTGTGCTGTCAGAAAATTTTTGTGGTTATTTTTCGTGGAGTGTAAAAAAACTGAATTAATAATTTTGCTATTAATAACCTTTCAAAAACATTTTAGTAAAATATTTTCCCAAAAACAATTGCTTGCCTTTTTTAACAGTAAACTATTCGGTATTTTTTAAAAGTACACTATTTTTAAAATATTATGATAAAGTTTCGCTTAATTTTTGGGTTTTGCTTAGGCTAAAGGCCCGTTCACACTTATGCACAATGCACGATGCACAATGCACAATGCATTAAAACTCCGAAAATATGTGTTCACACTTACGCACAATGCACGATGCACAATGCACAATGCATTATCGGACTTGGAACGGCGTTCCGAGTTTTGTGCGAGTAGCAGCGCGCTTCGAAAATTTGTACGCACTTTTTTCGCAAAGTACATATGTTGAGAACTCTTCTGCTTAAAAAACGAATCAAATAATAAGAAAAAAACGAATCAAATAATAAATATTCTTGGAAAAACGACTTTTATTAAACATTATACATAAAATTTAAAACATATTTTTACGTTTAACAAAATATAAAACAGAATTCTATGCAAAATAAATAAAAAAGGGATTTTGGAACTGTATTTTAGCTTTTTTTAGCTTTCTTGACTAATATTCAGGATTGTTTATCCCAACGTTTATTCAGGATTGTTTATCCCAACGGTTAATTAGAGTTTTTTGTCAACTTGGATTTGCAGCAACACTATTCTTTGTTATGTTGCGTTTTTTAATAAATGAAACAAGCATTTTAAACCGTATTTAAACAAGAGTTTTGGGTGAGAATTCGTTTTGATGCATTATGCATTGTGCGTAAGTGTGAACAGGTACTATAATGCATTGTGCATCGTGTATTGTGCATTATGCATCGTGCATTGTGCATTGTGCGTAAGTGTGAACGGGCCTTTAGGGAAATAAAGTTTCGAAGGGTTTCGAAGACTCCCAAAGATCCGTTGTTTGTACTCACGACTCTATACTTAGATTGAAATGCATAAAATATCATACATGAAAAATCTTACAATTGTATGTTTTTTATTAAAAGCACATTTTGTTTGCCTTGTCTTAAATGATCAACATGTGTTCAAGTGAATTCCTTAACCTGGAGTGAATTAAAAAAAGCAATTATTGTTTACATTTCCACTGCTACAATCTATTTTTGCAGAAGTTATTTTTTCCAAAGATTTTATCAAAAAAACTCAATTATTTTAATCAACAGTCGATGAAAATAGTCTAAATATAAAAATGACAGCAAAAAAAACTGCAATTCGCTTAGTATTTTCGTACGAGTATATGTTTTAGAAAAACAGTAATTAAATAACTTTTTGGCGTTCTCATTCCACTCATGATTGTTTAATATTAATTCTTTGCTTTTTTTAAAAAGCAGGGTTTTGAAACTCCAGAGATTCGGAGATAGCTTCAAACATTATCATTGTTTTTATTAAAAAGCAATGGTATAAACTGTGTGTAAAATAGGCTTTAAAAATTTCGTGTGTTTTAGTATGATGTTTTTAAAACTATTTACGCAGTTTTTTATTATTAACTTGTATTATATTTAAGCAAAAAAAATTTTATTTATAATTAAAAACCAAGCGATTTTATGTAACGTTTAATTGTCTACACGTTCAAACGATTAAAATTTAATTCAGCTCAGCTCAGCTAATTTAGTCTAAAAAATTTACATATATTTGGCAAACGTATTTTTTCTTAGCTCAGTACCCTCGTGTCCAGTACCCTCGTGTCCAGTACCTTCGTGTCCAGTACCCTCGTGTCCAGTACCCTCGTGTCCAGTACCCTCGTGTCCAGTACCCTCGTGTCCAGTACCATCGTGTCCAGTACCCTTGTGTCCAGTACCCTCGTGTCCTAGAATCAACAAAAACACACCAAAAAACACATCAACTATAAAACACAAATTAAACTTTTTTTGAAAACGAGAATACTTATTAAATACTTTTTTGAATTAAACCTAATTTAAAACTAAACGTTTTTGGTACCCTAGCATGATTTCTATTAAGTTTTATTAATATCCGTCCAATAAAAAAGTTTTGTTTTAAAAATGGTGTATAAAAACAACATTGGAAATAACCAAGTAGTATTCTTGTTATTAACTCGTTAACCGTTAGGAATAATTTTTGGTGTAATACAATTTTTTTCAGTGTGACCTAATACAGCGATTAATATCAATTATTACGCAAAATAAAATACAGCATGAATTAGTATACTGCACCTTTAAACTAGAATTTCCATAGTAGGATTCAAACTGGCTAAGAATGCTAAGAAATTTCTAAGAGGGATTTAGTTTTTTTTTTCGGCGTTTTTGTGCATCGGACTGTTGTGTAAATTTTTGCATCTTGAAATATAGGTCACAAAATTGGTTAGAACAGTGCTTATAAATTTGTTTACATCCTTTTAAATTAAAAATTTTTTAACCAGGGACCATTTTTATAAAATTTTGTTTTTGTGAACACATTTTAGGTACACCAAAACTATAAAAAATAAGAATACACAAAACAAATACAAGTTTTTTGGCCAATAAAATTATCTGTTATACGCAATAAGTAATATTATAAATACGCAACTACTTATTTCCCAAAATCTCATAAACAACATTGGGGGTGTTCTGCAATTATTAATACTTACAGTTTGAATTTAATGGTGCGTGTTCTTGAAGATTATGTGTTGAGGAATTTGTTGTTAAAATAAATTAGACAACAAAATCTAATTTACCTATTTGCACACACTGACAAGTTTTCCGTGTCATGGTGGCGATGCACTCAGTAAAACATCCTTCGAAAGAGTAGGTTCCGAAATAGTTCAATGTTTGTCCATCATTTGTGCAGCCACCCACTTTGGTTTTAAGTAATTCCTGCCTGACTGCGTTTAAACGAATCAGTGCATGAGTTCCAGGAAACACAATCAAAGGACTAAAATACCTCATATAAATAATTCTGTGACGTATTATTTTATACCTGTATATACATGATTATTTGTAGTGGAGTTTTTTAGGTGTTTTTTACAAGAAGAGCAAAAAATAGTTTAATATTAAACCAAAAAAAATAATTACCTAAAACCGATGTAAGCGGTGTCTTCGGGATGAATAATGTGAACCTGAATCCCCATATCAGGATTGGAGTTCATGAGTGTTGCCGGATACAATTGCTCCCAATTATTTACATATATCTTTAAACCACCGCTGGGTCCTAAATTTCTGCAGTTATTTCCTTATACAAAAATAAAAAATAATGCTATGATATCTTTAAAAAGGTTTATTTATTCTGACGTTGAAACAAATCAGAAGAAAGTACAACTATAGTAGACTTTATAATTGTTTAAATAATAAATAAAAAATGTAAAAATTAGCGCAATTATAATATAATCTGTAGTGAATGAGCATCAGCGATGCTAGATCATTATATCGCGCGATATATTTTCTATGTTACTTTAAAATCCCGTTAGTAGAGTACTGGGCTATGGAGCCAATAGTAACATAAAACCGTTCACTTATAAATTTATTAAACGTTTAAATTTATAAGTTTATCAGATTTTTAGTTACATTTTAGGCTTAGTCATGTTTTTAATTTTGAATTCAGCTTTCACTCAGTTGTTAAATTGGCTTACACTTACCATTATTTAACTTTCAACTATAGATTCCTTTGGCTCCAAAAATTCCAAAAACATGTAGTTTATTAAAGTTTTTAAATTAATAAAGTTAAAAAAATCAAACTTTAGCTTTTCTTTATTTTATGTAAATGAACAACACAAGTTTTGTGTGACTATTATAATTAGAACATAATGGATTTTACTGGTTTTCGGGTTCCATATTAATAATATTAAAATATATGTCCGGGCTTTAACCCCTAATTTCTACTGTAAGCAGATCGAGCTTCAATAAAACTTTATTCCGACGTTTCGAAGCAACTACGTGCTTCTTTTTCACAGGCTCAAAAATAGTAAAAAAATATTATAAAAATTAAAAATATTGTCAAAATTATTTAGTTATTTATGTATATTTCAAAGTTTTTTGACAATATTTTTAATTGTTATAATTGGTAAACTATTTTAGAGCCTGTGAAAAAGAAGCCCGTAGTTGCTTCGAAACATCAGAATAAAGTTTTATTGAAGCTCGATCTGCTTATAATAGAAATCGGGGATTAAAGCCCGGAAAAATATTTTAATATAATTAGAACAATTTTTACACTTTTAATTTGGCCAATTTCATGCATATATGTATTGTGAAAATGCTTTTTGATGTAATATACATATGAAGGATATGGTCAATGGAGCAAAGGGAACTTAGAGCTGGAATTTAAAGCCAAAAATAGGTTACTCGGAGCCGTAAGTTGGGAACTTGGAGCCGCAAATAAAAATCGCTAAAACGTTTACCTAAGCCTAAGCGAAGCCTAATAGAAAAGAAGAAATTTTAAATCCTAATAATTATAATAGCAAATACTAAATCTACTAAAAGGAAAAAATCTTTCTTGTTTACATTCTGCGATATACCTGAAAGCTGAAACCATAGATTAATAAACAATTTAAATAGAAGTACGTAATAAAATTATTAGAAAATAAATAATAAAATAATTTACAAGCATATTACTAAAAAACCTGTTTCGTCTCTTGCATAGACAGGTTTGGACTTGCCCGAGGAAAAGCTGAGAATCATCAGTATGCACTTCTCGTCGAGCATTTACGGGCATGCAAAACTTACCTGACTATCATTGTGATCCAATTATCTTTTTACTGGACCCTATTCCCGATCTTTATTTCAGCCTAAGTCTAAGCCAAAACTATTTTTTTAGGCTCTAAGTTCCCATTGTTTGTGGTTCCAAGTTTCCAAAAATTTTGGCCAAAAATTTTTGTTTCCAAAAAAATGGCCTTAAGTTTCCTGCTCGTGGCTTTAAAGACTTCGTATCGTTTATACGTTTATTTGTATCAGTTATTAAAAACTTTACTTGTTTCTGTAATTGCATATACAAAAGTTATAAAGATGATTGCATCGAAATCATTTGCGATATTATTACCGTAATACAATGCTATTGTGAAGATATTTGGATAGTTTACCAATTTTATAATCATAAATGATTGCTGAATTATGATGGCTACACAATATTTGGGTTCTGTCATCATATGAAAAAGAAGTATGCTTCTTATATTATTTCTTTAAACGTCACATATTTTTTTATAGTAAATTTCAAATGAAAAGTTTTTTTGGCGGTATAATGGTCTATTAGCCTGAAACCGCCGATAATTAGAAGAAATTGTTAAAGAGTTTTTCAAAACTTACCAGGAATACTTTGTTCCTCAAACTCGGGGCTTTCGACAGTAAAACATTTACCAACATCGCTAAGGAGCTTTTTTGAATTCTTGCAACAACTAAATTCCGCCCCTTGAAACATGCAAATCTTAAGGAACTCCTCGCACTGAAATCCGTTTTCCATAAAAAATTCAGGAAGCTTAAAGTTACCCGGTTGTTTCTTAACAAACTCTTTGTATAATTTGTCCAGTTCAACTTGTTTATTTCTTATATTGAAGCGATTGTAAAAAAGAGTCATTCCTTTAAACGCACTCAACATATAGGTTAGAAGTTCTTCACTTATATTCAGCTGCTTCATTTTCGTTGCGTTGGCTAACAGGTTGATTTTTATCCACTTTTTAAATACAAATGTGTTGTTATCAAAAACCAACTGTGAAATGAAACAAAACTTAATAATGATATCAGCAGTAGTTTCCGAAACATTTTAAAGATTTTTAACTGGAATCAGAAGCTAAAACAGTAAAATCAGACAAACTGGGCCTTGTTCTTAACTAAAATATTTTTTATTTCATTTTTTACGAGCAGCGTTTGCGCGTGGGCTGCGGAGACTAAAGTGCCTATAACTGTCGCAGATATTATTTTAAATTTTAATACAACTAAAGCTTCAAAAACATAAAATTTAGGGTATATAAAATGGATTGGTTTTCGTTTTTGACCATATTCATAGTCTTTAATCAATCAAGAATTAAGTTTAACTTAGCTGATTCTTCAGTTTTAGTTAAAATCTTAAATCAATATTCATTTTAAGATCATAAAAAAGTCTACTACAAAAAAAGCTTGAAGAAAGCTTTTGGCGCACGCACTGTGTCTGATAATATGCGCTACATTTTTATTTTTTTGTTTGTTAATTCTAGAATCGATAGTAATGTTGGCCTCTCAAGCTTTACCTAAACGTTAAATAAAGTCATTTTAGTAAATTTATTAATATTATTGACATGCTTTTTAAATCGTTAAACGTTAAATAAAGTCATTTTAGTCAATTTATTAATATTATTGACATGCTTTTTAAATCGTTAAATGTTAAATAAAGTCATTTTAGTCAATTTATTAATATTATTGACATGCTTTTTAAATCGTTAAACGTTAAATAAAGTCATTTTAGTAAACTTATTAAGACATGCTTTTTAAATCAGATCAGCATGGGTCTGTATCTAAATGATTTATAAATCGAAATCAAGAGCCCTATAAATTTAACAGTAAAAACCAACCCCTGGCGTAAGTACATATAGTTACAACTGGAAACTGGACAGAGCTGTTGACTTTATACGCAATACGAGTGTTTGTAGGGTGTTCGAAATAAGTCTCAAATATTAAAATCAATTGGTATATACAAACGCCCAAAGCTACAAAAGATAGAATTGTCCAAATTGTTTTCCAAAACCAATTTCGAGCTTTCAGAACGTCACGTGTGCATCCTACTGAAATCCCAAAGTCATATACCTAAAAATTTTTTTAAAAATGGACATCTTTAGATTGTACAACGCATTTTCACAAAAAGGACGCACTATGCACTTTGTAAGTTAAAAAAATTTTTGTCTTTGAATTGGATAAAATTTATTGGTTAGAGTAATTAGTGAATGGAACACAAAAATATTATTTTTGGATAGATAAACATGGACAGTACTGAACAACATATTTTCGCTAAAACGAGGAAGGACCCTACTCTCCAACCGCTGAACGGATTAGGCTAAATGAGATATCATTGCAAAGATCACAGTCTGGGGAATTTCATAAGGAGTGTCGAATATATAAAAAACAACACGAACATCTTTATCTTTATGCTGGACAAGAAATTTTCACAAAAAAAAGGTTGGACTTGCCTCTCCAACCACAAAAAAAATTGGGCTAAATGAGATATCATTGAAAAGCTTGGAATGGACATATTTAAAATGGACATATTTATGCTGGACAACACATTATCACCAAAAGGGGTACGGACCGTCTTTCCAACCACAAACCAAATTGGACTAAATAAAATCTCATTACAAACCTTGCAGTTCAGGAAATATTTTAAAAGGATTGAATTTTAAAAACAGTTAGCAAATGAATCCGAAAAATATATGCAGGAAAAATTATTTTTCAGCCGTATGGCTGACACGGGCTACTTGTATAATAAATAGTTTCTCATCTTTCTTTCCTTTTAATCAAGCACCATGTAAATTTGGTTCGTTAGTGTAACTTTCTTGAATAACTTTTGTACTTTGTAAGCCTTACTTCCTTAACACGTTCAATGTGAATGCGCCTTTCAGCATCTTCTTTATCGCGTAGAAATTCCTTGATTATCAACTCCTTTTCATCTTGCTGTTTTTGATCATGCTCCATTTTGTCGTTTCGTTGGCCCATCGCAATGTGTTTTTTTATTCGAAGCTAATGTAAACTGCCAAACAGTCCTAATTTTAAAAGCTTTTATTTTCAAGTAATGTTTTTGGCATGAAACAAGTGATTTATCTTCTATAGATTTTTTTTTAATTTTTCATTTACTTACAGCCGTATCACATATTATAACATAGAAATAGCGCAAAAAGTATAACAACAAATACTCTAAGTAGACACTTGGAGCCGCCGGAAATTTTAAGGAACTTGGAGCGCCACGTACAATGGAAAGTTTGAGCCGTTGTCACAACTCCAGTTGTGTTGTTTCAGAAATATGACGCCTTATAAATACGAGTTGTAATGTAACACTGTCGAGCGATGGTGTAACGCAGCACGTCAGTCAATGAGATACTCAGGCTGAAGATTACAGTTTCAAATCCTGTATAGCTCACTTTTCAGTCAAAAAGCTAAATAAAGCAAACTGTTTCACATTCTGTCTTTCAAAAACTCGATTTATTCGGGTTCATTGTTCTGGGCATAAAGAAAAATCGATTTGGGCTTATATTTAGGCTTCGCTTAGGTTTCAGTAAAAATCTTAGCGATTTTTATTTTCGGTTTTCCAAGTTACCAACTTTCGGCTGCAAGTTCCTCACGTACGGCTCTAAGTTCCATATTTTTGGCTTCAAGTTGATGACTTGAAGTATTTAAAACGACTGTTTAACAACAAAACAGTTTAAGAAAATTTTAGAAAAAACTAGTTTAATAATAAATATCTTATTTTAACAATTATTTACCAAATTACTCAATTTGTTAAAAAAATGTAAATTTTTGAAGCGCTGAAATTAAAGTCAGAAATTGAAAAAATTTTGAGTTCCAATTTGTTTTTTTAAACAGCACAACCAAGCAATTTTAATTAGTCCTCTCATGTCCCCATAAAAATTTGAGAGATCAGATATAATTCAACCATGAAGCCGAGAAATTTTAGAATACCAAATAATAAAATTTTTAATTTTATTAGTTTTTACCACAACTTTAAAGTTTTTGTTTTGGCTTGCGTAGAATATAGGTTTTCAGCTTTAACTAAGATCTCAAAATTAGTTTTGAAATTACTGAGATCTAAGATCTTTACGCTCCAATGACCCTTAATCCTCTCATATCCTTATACATTTTTATGAGGTCACAGATTTAATTTTTATTTATTTTATTTTTATGTTATATATTTGTGACTGTATCAAACAAACAGCTCATATATTTTAGTTATATTTCAAATACTAACGTTCTTACTCATATCTGCCTATAGCTTAATTGATTGTTTCAAAAACAAATATATCCAGCGGATAATTTTTGCCAAGAAGTGTTTGTTTGTTTGTTAAAGCATTTTCTTTTGTTGCTAACGATTCACAATCATTCTCATATATCATTTTATTTGAAATTATGTTTTACACATGAAAAATATGAATACATAACAGTTATTTAAGTACAATTTTAGAATATTTGAATTTTTGATTTAACATATAAATTCTATAATTTTTATACTTTTAGCTTTTTAATTAAAAAAATAACTAAAATTTCAGTGTAATAATAATGTTTGGTTTTGTTTAACTGAAATAAATAATAATAAGAGTAAAAACAAACCATTTAAATTATTATGTTCGTTGTATCTAAATCATTTCTGAAAAGTATAAAATAGGATTTTTGTTATAATATAGAACAAACACGATTGAATTACATCTGGCTGATGTCCAAAATTAGTATGCAAGCGGACCAATTAAAATTGTGCGGTCATGACGGTTTTTTTAAACAAATAATTCACCTTTTTACAAAATATACAAAAATTAACCAACTTAAGCCCTAAAAATTTGGGTTCAAAATTAAGAAATTTGATAAACAATTTATTTAAACACGGGTTTTGATTTTTATTATTAAACCGCTTTTGTTAAAAAAATCTAATAGTTACCATTGCAATATGCAATTATCAAAGTCAGCTAGATTTTATTTGCCTATAAGCAACGTATAGTTTTTTATATGAAGCTTTAAATGTTTAAAAAAATTTAGTTTGTTAAAGACTTGATCATCTCCAAAAAAACGTTGGAAGACTTTATTTCATATCAAGACTCTGTGCTAATTATACACATATTTTAAATATTATACACATATTTTAAACTACAAATTTATAATTTATCTGTTATAACAAAATAATTGTAATAAAACTTTTGTGCTTTTAAAAGATGGGTATACTATAATTAAATGAAAACAAAAATTTTCAATTTAAGTCGTATTACAAACAGACGAATTATATGTTACAGAAATAAAGCCTTGGTAGCCCAAAATTTAAATAAATTTTGTTTAATTTGACCATTAATAAATAAAGAACGAAGTCGGCAACATGGTATTTTTTTGTGTGAAAGACTTTTAAAAAATACCACTCCTTGTTTCTCCCGTCTTAAACTAAAATACGTTAGGAAGATTTTTTTTGCTAAATTTTTGCTTATAAGTTTTGAAAGGATAAAATAGTTATTTAATTCGTTTTTCATATGAAAAAATATCGGTTTATATTGTTCAAAATTAACTATTTATTATAAAACGCATCACAAACAAAAAACCAAACCTTTGCTGACTTCTTTGTTTTGTTTTTTTTTTTTTAAATAGTCATATCATTATTTTATTACTGATCATAATTAAAAGAAATTTAAAACTAAAAGTTTTCGCTACCTTAAATTTTTCAAAATTTTGTAGAAAACTTCGTAATCCAGTCCACTATTAACGAAGTTAATTTGTTTAAGATACCCGTCTGTTAACATTTCCAGCTGTGTAATTTTAATACAATATCAATAAACACGTAAGCAACGTTGACATAGGTTTCAATAAATTATGTTTTAACGAGGGAAAATGTCCAGGTGCTAGAAAGTTATAATATCATCTTACAAAACAAAACATACAAACATAACAATTAGCAATACAAGCAAAAAACTTTGGCGCATAAAAAATGCTGAAGAGAAACATTTCTCATTTTTCACTTCCGAACATTTTTCTTTGATAATTATGAACTTTTCATCGTTTTCCACATTTAAAAAACCAGAAACATTAAAACATATGATTTGTCCTTTATAATTTCCAGGTCTAAGGTTAAATTCTACTATTGTCCATGGGTGTTTGTTTTCTTCTGTCCATTCCGGTAGAACTATTATTCGCTCTTGAATGATTTGTAAGTCTGAAGCAGTTTTGTTTTTAATGCCATATACCGCAGTTATCTCCACAACATTGCGGTATTTTTCATTCTATAATAGTAAAGCGAATAGAAATACTTTCTTAAAATAAATATATAAAACTTGTGGTGTCAAGCCGGTCCAGGCCAAACTTGCTATTTTTGATTAATAAAACGACATCCAGCATTGGAAAATTACTGCAATTTACGTAATCTTTAAAAAGACACCGCTCGATTCAAATTGTAATCATGATATCATAATAAAACTCATGGCCTCGTGAATTGATAATGACAAAACTCATCAACAACCTAAACCATGGACTGTATACTTTAGTTCCCATGAGCAGTCTAAGCAAAACCATAAAATCAACTCTTTTTCCTGATTTATATTTATTTCGTTGAAAAACAGGAAACATAAATAAACTAGTTCTGAAATTATATGTAACTTTTATATGAACCATTAAAAGGAATTTCATACCTTGATAACTGAATCCCAAAACTAATAATAACAACATGATATTTTTTATTTTAATAATATTTTTTTTGTTTTGATAATAGAATTTATTTATATATTAATAAATTGTACTTTTAGGAGAAGAAGGGAGGCAGTACAATGCTTAACAGAAAGGCTGCTGGTAAGGATTCGTCTGTTCCAATCTAAATTATTGCTTCCAGTTGAGGCGTGTGTAGAGATCACGTGAGTTTCGTTTGAATGAAGTCGAGAAGTTGATCCATTTTTAAACTCCGTAAAAATCCAACTTGCTGACTTTAAAATATACCACCTATAAATAAAAACTATTTGAATAAATTTTAAGCTCAAGATTTTCATAGACCACGTAGGATTGCGGCTCAAAACTTTCTATAGTTTAGTTTTAAAATTTTGTGAACAGTTTATCATCCATATAGTGTTACCACTACAAATTAATTTGGGGTTTCTTTTTTTAATTTATTTAAATGATAAAATGTTCAACCGTTCCCGTTATTGCTTTTTCCTCGGTTACAACCGTGAAGCCTTCCATACACCCAAGCCGTACTTAGATCATACATAATTTTTGTGCGTGATTAGTGCCCAGTGAGCCAGCAAATTTAAATGGTTAAAGCTGTACGGTAGAAATATGCAGATTTTATTAAGGGATACAGTGTATTACCTAGGATATTTTATATTGCGAAAATTTGCATATTACTACCATTTTCAGTACGGGGTCTACAGAGCCACAAGTAAGAAACTTTGAGCCATCGGAAATTTTTGGAAACTTGGAGCCACGAGCAATAGGAACTTGGAGCCTTTAAGAAAAAACTGGTTTGGGGTTAGATTTAGGCTTCGCTTAGGCTTACGTAAACGTTTTAGCAATTTTTACTTTCGGCTCCAAGTTCCCAACTTACGGCTCTAAGTTCTCGACTTACGGTTCCATGTTGCCTATTTATGGCTCCAAGTTCCTATGGTTCCATCGAACCTAAATCTTACTGTACTACTTTGCTTTACTTAGAACTGTAGTCTGTGTATACAAAAAATGATGCGGACTGGCGACAAAACTTGAACTTTGAAAGGTCATATCTCCATAACGCGAGGTAGAATATGTACGGAACATATATCGGAGCATGGTTTAAATTCTTGGCTATCTTTTGAAAAGGTTAGAAAAAAATGTTTTTCCATGACGTCATCACTACACCCAATGCGGTGAAAAAACCTGGTCCCAAAAAAACAAAACTTTTTTAATTATTAAACTTGTTTTAATAGAGCAATAAAAACAATTTAATTTAAATTTAATTTTACTATGGTTTTTGTTTTTAATCATGGGTGGCGCGGGAGCGCCACGGGCGATTTAGCCCCGTGGCGCCGCGCCAACCATAATTAGAGAACGTGGGTAAATTTTGAAATTCAGAACCTTCTTCTTCTTCTTCTTCTTCTTATTATTATTATTCCAACGCTCCATTCTTAAAAACGATATTCCTCATTCGTTACTGATTGATCAAAAATAAACATGGGCTCATTAGAAAGAAGAAGGAATTACGCAACTTTCTTAGGAAGCACTTTTTTCATTTAGGTCCTTGTTATCGATTTATTGATCAAAATAAAAAAAATTGAAAAATAGACAAATAAAAACTCCCAACCGCACAATAACAGCCTTTTGGCAACAATAAGGATTGTACAGAGCAGACAACCAACATCCCCTCATAAAAACCGCACAAAAATAGCAGACCGTTTTAATTGGTGGCAGAAACGGCGCCAGTTCCAGCGCCATCTGCTCAACCGCGCGGAAAACGGCAAAAACAACAGAGTACTTTTTTTAATTCTTGCATACTGATGACAAAATTAATTCAAAGTTTTATTTATTAAAAAATAATAATAAGCGTCGGTGGCGCGGGAGCGCCACGCGCCGTAACATCGATGTGCGGGGGCCAACTGCAATAACCCACGGCACCGCGCACTATACATAGACAAAGTGAGTAAATTTTTATTCATTTCACATCTTATTATTATTATTATTATTATTACTTTAAAAATTATAATTGCAATCATTGCGCACGGCATCGCGCCAACTATATTAGAGAACGTAGTAAACTTTGTCTGAGCGCATCTCACCGCACTAACTATAATTAAACAACGTGGGTAATTTTAATTTAAATTCATCTTCTTCTTCTTATTATTTCATTTTATCTCGGCAACGGACTGATTTAAACATATGTCATTGCGCAGCTAAAACTATAGTTTATTAGCTATTTTTTAATTAATTCAAAAAAAGTGGTAGACTAATTGAAAAATGCTCTAAAGAATAGAGCAGAAAAAAGGGCGATTTTCCCGGTAATTAGACAGAAAAGATGTAGACTAGTCTGAGATGACATTATGTGACTATAGAAATTTCATTCGGAGTTCACGCTCACTAAATAAAAATTTTACGATATAATGATTTTTTATACATTGACTCAAATCACACAGCACTTGCATTTTTTTTAGTTTGATGAAATGTCAATTGAAAAAATCATACTACAGCAATCTTTGACAAGCGAAATCGCCACTTTTCAAACTTATAGTTTTTCTTAACATACAAATATAACCTTCTAATTGAAAAAAGTGGCGATTCGCGCTTCAAAGATGCTTGAGTAGATTTTTCAATTGCATTTCATCAAACTAAAAAAATGCAACAGTTTATAGACAATGTATAAACAAATCATACATATCGTAGAAAATTTTATTTAGTGGCGCTGCCGCCCAAACCAAATGCAAATTCCTATAGTCCACATAATGTCATCAGACTAGTCATCTTTTCGTCTAAACTACGCCGAAATCCCTTTTACTGCTCTATTCTTAGAGCATTTTTCAATGCTAGTATAACAATAAAGCCACAAACATTTTTTAGAACTAAGAAAAGAATTGAAAAATTATTTTAATTTTTTTGCATGCAAATCATTGGAAGTCGTGGGGGGTTTATTTTAACAGCAAATCATAATGCACAATTGCAAAAAGGACCATGTTATACATTTGATGATTATAATTCTCACAGAATACTTTGTTTCCATTTATTATTAAAAATTTAAAAATTTTTTAAATTCGACGCACAAATGAACAAACTGCATAAATTTCTTATTTTTTTGGGTTGGGTAACCAACCACCTGTTCCGAAATCTTGCACAACTAAAGCTAAATCCAAAATTAAATCCAACGTTTCAACAAAAAGTAATGATTCAATATTTAGAAATAGTTGTTTGTCAGTGTTTTGCTGATTGGTTTTTTGTTCTTTTTTAACCCTTTTCAATTTTTAGGCCAAAAAACGCGTCTGAAACATGGAAAGGAAAACGCGCCAGTGCAGCTCAATGTGCGTCCCATTTCGTCGATCCAGTCGGTCGCGTTTGTACCCTGAGCAGCGTGACGAGATATACACTCCGCATCTTAGCACTGAGCACTGATAAAAATCCCAAAGGGTTAACGCTTAAAATTGTTATTTGTTGTTGTACCATTACTATAAGATTCCTTATTATTTAAACTTTAAATTTTCATTGAATTTCGATCATTCTCTAATTATAAATTAACCAAAACACCCACCTTGACTTGTGTAATTTTATGGATTTTTTGATTGTAGAGATAAGCTGGGCGTTTTCAGTTATTTGTAAAGAAACTGTCAATAAAATGACAAACTAATAAGAGCCGCAACAGGTTTTCGTGCTGCAATCAATGTTTTAACGTGTTTTCTTAAAGACAACGAAAATCGTCTGTGTTTATTTTAAAATAGTAAATAATTTGGCACTTTAAAACATGAACTGCACGTTGCAATTTAAATTATCATAAAACGCGCTTATTTTAAATAAATGAAATTTTATTATTACAAACAAATTTTAATATAGAACCATGTAGAAAGACAGTTTTAAAATAGCCAAAAATTTAAGTTTTAAATTATGCTAAATTCTACCAAAAATGAACATGATGAAGATTCTACCCAAAATTAAATAAATAACGTCACATGGTACAAAAAGTAGTTGGTGAAAATTAATGCATTTTTTATTTTTTCTGGTGTGTTCTAACTCAATAACTAATAAACAATAATTCAATTCGAAATAGAATTTTATAACCATTTTTAGTATTTTCTTTGTTTTAAACAAAATTTTTACCCAAAATGTTTTTCTAAATCGACAAAAATCCGTAAATGATTTTTTTTCTGTATCAATATCAACTGTTCCCCGCGCTATAAAACCGGTTTTTCTTCTCGCAGCGGTGAGCAGTGAAACCGTGCAGTTTCACAGCGTAGGACACTTGTGATAAAATACTAACGTCAAGACGCTCACGGAATTTCATCGATTGAAATAGAAAAAACGCGATTAAAATTAATGTTTTTTTTGCTTATCAATGTCACACTGACATAATATACCTCATACTTTTTAAAAATCAAAATTCTGCCAAAATTGTTGTATTTATTAAAAATTTTAAAGTCATATTTGGTTAACGAAATTTTTTTTTTGTTTTTTTTCTTCAAAAACGGTGTATTAAAATTTAGTTAACAACGTGTTCCTAAAGGTTCTCACATCTTCTTTATTAATATTATCAAAGACCGAATTTATTTACGATCTCGTTATTTAAACTGCGTTACAAACAAAATCGAATTTTTTTCTTGCAATTTTATGATTTTCGGTTAAATTTAGCTTTGTTTTCCATAACATTGTATTGTTTTTTTGTTAAAATATCTCAAACGGGTTAGAACTTATGTAGGAGTATAATTTTTTAACGTGACCAAAAATTTTGCATTCTGTATTGTAAGTATTTTTTTTTCTTCTGATACACAAAGTTTTCTTATAAAAAACATAAACAAAAAATTAATTTTAGCTTTTTTGTAACACCTCAACTGTAAACTTTAACAGACTAGGGATATTTAATATTTTATTAAAAAATATTTGAAATTTTTACCGCATATCATGGGTGGCGCGGGAGTGCCACGGGGCGTTTAGCCCCGTGGCGCCGCGCCAACCATTATTAGAGAACGTGGGTACCAACCTTAATGGACAACAATCTTATTTATACAAAGTTAGCAGTTCTGTTCCGCGAGGTTTTGTTTTAGGTCCTTTCCTGTTTTTGATCTACATTAACAATTTAGTAGCAAGTGTTAATCATTTAAAAATCAAAATGTTTGCTGATGACGTAAAGCTTTATAAAAGTTATTCTTCTGATGACAAAATTGAAAAAACTTTGCAGTTTCAAGAAAACCTAAACAGAATTACTGAGTGGTTAAAACTGTGGCAGCTTGAATTGTCTGAAAATAAATGTGAAGTATTGTATCTAAGCTCTAAAAAAACCTTTGTTTACTGATTATATCATAAATGATAAAATTCTACATAAGTCTAAACTAGTTAAAAAGCTTGGAATTTTTATTTCTGACACTTTGAAATTTTGCGAACATTGTCTAAGAATTGCAAAAAAATATTCCAGGATTTCATTTTTACTTTTTAGAACATTTATTTCCAATAACAGTAACGGTCTTCTTAAAGCTTATCTAACTTATGTCCATCCTATTTTTGAGAAATGGAAGTGTTTTATGGAATCCTTACTTAAAGCAATATATACCTACCATTGAGCGTGTTCAACGAAATTGTAAAAGACAAAACGAAATTGCAACGAAATTGTAAATGTAAGAGAAGCAAAAAGATTTAGACTTACAGTTGAAGAAGAAGACAAGAGACTTTCAGTCGTAATTGCAACTGCAAAGTTACATAAAAACTCTTATAAATATAGATTTATAGCTGGATCTCGATATTTCAGTTCAAAATTATCTAGTGTAACAGCTGGAACAATATTAAAACAGTTACAAAAACGCTTTGAAAAATATTGTGGTAAAATAAAATCAAGAACACGAATGAATGTTTATTGGTCAATTGAAGGAAGTCTTCAGTTTAGAAATGCAACATAAACCTATTCAAACAGTTAAAGAAATTATAAAAGCAGATTTTAGTACATTATATACAGTTTTACTTCGCCAATGTTACCTTAAAGAAAACATATCTCATGCTCATGCTCATTGACTTACTGTTTAAAAATCAGAAAAATGGTACTTTATTATAAATTTTGTAACAAAAAATGTTTGTATTCCATTGAAGTCTTAAATTTTTTCTTTGTTTATTAAACAACTTAATGACTTATAATAAAGCGGAAATAAAATTGTTAATTGAATTTGTTATAGACAGTGCTTATGTTAAATGTGCAGGATTTATTTTCAAACTAAATAGCGGAATTCCCATGGGGACAAGTTGTAGTCCATTAATAGCTGATCTGACTTTGTCAATGTTGGAATATAGATTTATGAAAGACACTAAAAATATAGCTCTAACCAGAAGGCTTAAATATGCATGAAGATACATGGATGATTTATGTGCAATAAATCTTCCAGAATTTATGGAAATTTGCAAAGCGATATATCCAGTACAGTTACCGCTTAGTAAAACAAATGTCAATCATAATCAATGTGCTTATTTGTATATTAACTTGGAAATAATTGAAGATAAACTTAAAACCCAAGTCAGCAATAAAACAGACGATTTTAACTTTTTAGTAGTTAGATATATTGATTACCGCAGTAATACATCAGAATCTATTGGTCTTAATATTTTCTATTCCCAATTGATCAGAATCACAAGAATCATCAGTGATTTAAATGGATTTATAATACAAATCAAAGAACTTAATAATACATTTAAGAATAAACTCATTCTGGAAAAATCACTTACTAAAATATGTCTCAAGTTTTCTCAACCATGCGGACCTATGTTAAATAAATTATCACTTATAAACATATTAAAGCAAGAAACACAAAGGGTAAAATTTTTGTTCCACAAAATCATATTGTAAGGTTTTTGACAAATGAACTTGTTCTCATCTTCATAATGAAGTTTGAACACATATTATGTAATAATTTAAAACTGATTGTAAATAAAAATTTTAAAAACACTTTTAAACATTTTTTATCAAAGACGTACAAAGAAGTTATTATATTTGAATAAACAAAAGAAAATTTTGTAAAAACAAATAGTTTTGAAAAAATACGAAAAAAAACGTACCGGAAAAACTTTTTTACAAAATTACACAATTAAAACTTATGA
>JASAMX010004711.1:0-11486 GCA_030248175.1 Microlaimidae sp. YZB2_3 | reverse complement strand
TCCCTATAAAAACAGAAAAGCTACTTTGTTTACCTTAAAATTTATTTGTGTTTGCAAAATTTTGTTTTCTACATCCTACTTTTAACATCTCGTCTTTTACATTTTTTTGGAAAACGAGTCTTTTGGATGCTATTTTGTAACGTATTTTCAAAAATGCGAGTTTCCCCCCCCCCCCCAATGATAAAATTTTTTGTGATTCTTTTGTTTTCTTACTTAGGAAAAAATACTCAGTTTTTTTACTGTATAAATCATATAAGACATATTTACTATGATAAAGTTTTGCTCTGTATTTTAGGTTTTGCTTAGGCTTATTCTGTTTTTCAATAAATCATTTAATAAAAGTTTATCATGATAAAAAGTTTATCATGATTTTTGGCTTTTGCTTAGGCTTAGGAAAAAAAAGGTTTTCAATACATTGTTTTAGTCAAAAAATAGGAGAAACATGTCTTTTGAAAAGTGCGTTTACAAAACCGCATCCAAAAGACGAGTTTTCCGAAGACAAGATGTTTAAAAGACGAGTTTTCCTAAGACGAGTTGTAGAAGACGAGATGTTGAAAGACGTATTGTAAAAGACGAAATTTACGGGAACCAATAATTTGTTATCATATCAACAAATTTAAGATAAAAATGTCTTTATTGAAAATTTGTTGTTTTTTATAAATAATACATATTCTTATTGAAAAAGCTAGTTTTGTGCTAATAATCAAATAAAAAAATTAAACAAAAACAAAAAAATTAATCGTAAATAATTGCGTTTTAATACATTTAATATGCTAAAAGTTAGCCAAATCTATCTTGGAAAAAAATATTAATTTGATTAATTTTTGTCAAATATTTGTGAGGTAAAACGAAACTACTAACAAATAGCCGTAAACTACGATTGAAACTTTACGGGGGATTGTTATTGTTTCCAGGAATATATTTTGCCTTTTAGATTTTCATAATTTGATTCTAAATTTAATAATTATCTTCTTAAATTTCTAAAACCCATTTAACTTGATTCTGTTTAACCCGTTGCCGTGATCGCTTTTTCCCTGGTTACGACGGTGAACGTGAAACTTTCGTACCACCTCAGCAAAACCTTCGTTTCACGATTGTTATATTAGTCTAACTATTGCGATGTGTAAACTTTACCGCGGCAAACTCTATGTATCACTTAAGTCGTACCTAGGTGATACCTGATACGTAATACTATTTATGCGTAAATAAAACTTGATTGCTGCCGTACAGCTTTAGCCATTTCAAGTTGCTCGCTCACTGTGCACTAATAACGCATAAAGCATTACGTACCAACTAGGTACGATATAAGGTGATACTTAGAGCTTACTGCACGCAGTGACGTTTACATACACCACAATGGTTAGACAAAAATACCACCACCGTGAAATAGAGCTTTCACCGTGGTGCAACAAAAGTTTCACCGTGAAAACCGTGAAAAAGATGATCGCGGAAACGGGTTAAAAAAGTTTCATTTCCAAAACCTAAAACTTTCTGTCAGATTCAAAATCTTTATTTGCGGCTTCTAAAAAAACAGTATCGCAAGAAAATCAGTGGTACAATCGTAAACAAAGTGCAATTAATTCTCTATAAAAGTAAAATTAACATGGGCAGTGTGGCAAATAATTTTAAAACAAGGCATATTGCAACCATAAAATGGTGCCAAGCATAAAATATCGAGGCTAGCTTAAACGATACCAGCCGTGATTTTTTCTTGAGACGAGCAGAACTAAGAACTCTCTAAAAATTAAACAAATAAGTACTTATCAATTACAACAAGGTATGGAATGGGTCGCGCAGGCTTTGAAGAATTGTTTTAGACCTGAGTTAAATTACTGTGTTTTTTTAAGTATAACATTGTTACCTTATGAATTTTATAAAGCTTTTAGTGTTTTAATTTTTATGTTAAAAATCAATTCTCTTCGAAAAATTCGAAAATTTTGAAGAAAAGTTTAAAAATAAAATTTTAATAAAATTTAATATAATTTTAATAAATTTTAATAAAATTTAAAAATAAAATTTTAATAATAAAAATTTTAAAAAATTGAAAAGTTTAAAATCACATTACAACCTATGAACATTGTTGGCTTTTATTAGGATCTAAAATATCTTAAATTGACGTGGTCATCCATTTAAATTGACAATGGAAGACTGCCGAATTAATGCAAGGAAATTTTCTTTTGCAAAATAGGGTGGTTACACCTGGAACAATATACTCCCATCTCAAGTAACCGTCGATTCTTTGGATGCATTCAAGAAAAGTTTTAAAACTGACTTAAATAAGCGCTCTTTTTGAGCCTTTAAAGTCATATCAGATAGCTATGTTCAGTGATAATTAGTTACAATTGTAATTCATATTGGCGGCAATTAAGTCGCAGATTTGATTTTGTTGATGAAAAAAAAAAGAAAAAAAAATGGAAAAAGAGAAAAAAAAGAAAAAAAAATACAATGATATGATGAAAACAGTATGAATTAAACTATGCATAGACTATGCTTAATATAAAATTAATTCTGTTATCTGATCATTACAAAAAAATTAATCTATATGCAAAACTTTAGCAAAATGTTAACTCAGCTCTTGCACCATTGTTTTCAATGAAATAAAGCATTTTTGCATATGTTTGAGGTAAATAGTAATACGCTTATAAACAAAACTTAAAATCACTTAAATATAAACGGTTTTTTGTTTCCAACGACGTCATATATAGATAAGAATCAAATTTTAAAAATAAAAAAAGACTTTATAATCAAACAGTAAAACAAGAATAAACTGTAGTTTGTGTGTAAATTTTAGTATTTTTTAGAAAAACTTTTAAAATTCATTTTTTGTGGGTAATTTATGAGGCGTCTTTATTTAACGCTTTAAATTTTCTCAGGAGTCTCACAACTGTTTTTTTATAATTTATCATTTTTTATTTAATTTTTAATTGTTTATAAAATTTCTTAGTCAAAATAATTTAAAAGATAATTTTTTTCATACCTATTGTGCCTCAATGTGCGATAGGCGCAAAAACCGTGTTTTACGGTAGGCGCGACTTAAAATATACAGGCTCAAAATTCGTGCGCGGAAATTCGTCCGTACGAATTTCGTGCGCTAACTTTATATACGTTCTTCATAGCCCTGGCAAAGTAAGATCTGCTGGCAAAGTGAGATTCACCCAAATTAATTATTCATTCGGCGGCTAAAAAAATAGAAATTTTTGATGCGATGTGATAACAAGAGATGCATGCATATCTTAAAACATTAACTTTGCTCTGCTTAACATTAGGATTAACTCTGCTGTTATTAATTGATTTTGGATCGTCTGAAACGCCGGAAGTAATTACCAAATATGGAAAAATTCGAGGAACATATTTAAAACCGAGAAGCTCCACCAAATGCCCAGTATATTATAAAATACCATTTGCGAAGCCACCCGTAAAAAACCTTAGATTTGAAAAGACTCGATCATTGACTAGCGATGACAAGTAAGCTGAGTTACTTTACTTAGGTTAAAATTGAAATGAATAAATTTTAGAAAAATTACAACAACATACTATAAATAAGATTTAAGATTTTTATTTTTTCTAGTAATACATCAAGGCTAACGGTAATTCCCATGGACCATGGACCAACATGGACCCAACATGGACTCGCCCATGAGGGGTGAAAGACTCATTTTAACATTACAAAACAATGTAAAGTTGTTAGTGCACCTCAGGCTTAGGCTTAGGCTTAGGCTTAGTGTGTGTCTAAGCCTAAGCCTAAGCCGTTTAAAAGTTAAAACTAACAACTTTATATTGTTTTGTATTGTTAAAGTAAGTCTTTCACCCCTCATGGGCGGGTCCATGTTGGGTCCATGTTGGTCCATGGTCCATGGGAATTACCGTTAGCCTACATCAAGAAAACAATAGAAAACACAAACACAAATGTAATTTCTAGAGTATTTTTTTATTTTCTAGAGTACATTAGAACATGATAAAAAAAAATAAACACAAATGTTTTTAATTAGTGTTACAAAATACAGTGTTAATGCAACCCAATTGAGTTACAAAAACAAACACCGAGAGAAAAAAATTACATAATATACATAAAAAGTATTACAAAGGCAGACCTGGCTCGCTAGAAAGGAATGACTAAAGGCTTTAAATTATAAAGCTCTTCTTTTAGTCATTTAGTAATCTATTACAAGTTTACCACTGCTATAAGGATTTTTTAAATTGATACAATGTTTTAGCACATACTTGTGCTTCACTTAGCAAATTCCATTTATTTGTGACTCTATTAAAGAAACTGTATTTTTTGCAATTTAGCTTACAATGTTTAATTTTCATCTTTTTTGAATGCCCCCTAGTTGGATTTTCATTTATCATAAAATATTTATCTGGATTTAAATTTACCAAACCATTTATTATTTTGAATGTTTCAATTAAATCTATTTTATCTCTACGTTCTTCTAAAGTCTTCAATTGGAGTATGCTTAATCTATTGTTATATCCATTATCAAACATATTACATCTTTTAAATAATCTTTTAGTAAATTTTCTTTGGACTTTTTCTAAAATATATTTATCTTTATTCATGTAAGGATTCCAAACAGGACTGGCATATTCTAAGACTGGGCGGACAAAACTTTTATAGGCAGTGAGATAATTTTTAATTGATTTTGATTTAAAACATCTAAAAATTAAATTAGTTGTTTTTAAAGCTTTACCAGCTATTTTCTGACAATATATTGAAAATTTAAGGTTGTTATTTATGTATACCCCTAGATCCTTTACTAATTTAGTTTTAGGCAATTTCTTATTATTTAAGTAATAATCCGTTTGGTTTTCATATTTTTTATTATTTATATGTAGAACTTCACATTTATTTTCAGACAGACATAGTTGCCAGTCGAAAGCCCATTTAGCAATTCTATTCAGATCATCTTGTAATTTAATTCTATTGTCAGATATCTCTGAATAACAAGAATAGACTTTTGCATCATCTGCAAAAAGCCTAATCTCAGAGTTTTGTACACAATTGACAATATCGTTATATATATTAAAAAAAGGAATGGTCCTAAAACAGAACCCTGTGGTACCGAGCTACTAACTGGGTAAGAATCGGAAATGAAATAGTATCATTTATTATTATTTTCATTTCTCTATTTGTTAGAAAAGCTTCTATCCAATTTAGCAGCTTTCCATCCAGAAATCCCATATTTATTTAGTTTATACAAAAGTTTTTGATGTGACACAGTATCAAAAGCTTTTGCAAAGTCCAGATATAGTATGTCAACAGATTTTTTGTCATTAACAGCTGTAGTCCAATCGTTGTAAGAATCAAGGAGTTGTGTAGTTAGTTGTGTACACAATTTTTACTGTTAAGAAAATTTTTTAATTAACCGCTAAATTAAAATAAAAACTTTGTTTTAACATTGCTGGAAGTCCGGAAAATCTTAAAATTTACAAAAAAATTATAAATTCGATAGTCACATGGACCACCGAAAATATAAACAACAAATTTGTTTATGTTTAAAAAGCTAATTTAAGCTTATTTTAAATCAGATTTATTCTTTTTAAGCCTAAGCAAAGCCTAAAAATCAAGCTAAATTGTATTATGAGGCAATTTTTTAAATTATCCCATTTTTTTTAAATCTTATTTTTTTTCACGACTGAATTTTGATACATTTTTAAGCGGTTGCTGTACAAAATTGGTGAAAACCAGAAAAAAAGTAAAAATATTTTTACAACCACCAGACTCTCGGCAATGTAACAAATATTCATTCATTTATATTGGTTAAAGCACTATTAAAAAATTTTCCTAACAGCATAAAATGTACCTTGAAAAAAAGGTCATTTTTTGGCTATTAAACACCATTTATTTTTTTAAAAGGTAGTTTAATCACTTTTTAATGCCCAAAATTAAGATTGCAAAGTCAGAATTGACCCAGAAACATGTTTTTTATTTGTGTTTGTTTTGTGGAATTCTCAAACTGATTTTTGGTACACGTTTAGTACTTGTACCCCATATTAGTTTTAGGTAGCTTCTTTATATTTAAGTAATAATCCGTTTTGTGTACATTTTTACAAATATTAAAATGTAGTACTTCACATTTATTTTCAGATAAATTGAGCTGCCAATCTTGGGCCCATTTTGCAATTCTATTTAGATCATCTTGTAATTTAATTTGATTATCATTTGAGTCTGAAAAACTAGTATAAACCTTTGCATCATCTGCAAAAAGTTTAATTTTTGAATTTTGGAAACAATTGACAATATCGTTTTCATAAACAAGAAAGAGAAACGGTCCCAAAACTGAACTCTGTGGTACTGAACTTGTAACTGGGTATGAAGGCGAAAAAGTATTGTTTATTACTATTTTCATTTCTCTATTAGTTAAAAAAGCTTCTATCCATTTTAGAAGGTTACCAGAAATTCCATATTTATTTAATTTAAACAAAAGCTTTTGATGCGATACAGTATCAAAAGCTTTAGCAAAATCCAAGTAAACTACATCAACTGATTTTTTACCTTGAAAAGCTGAAGTCCAATCATTGTAAACAGCAAGAAGTTGTGTAACTGTTGAGCTTTTATCTTTAAAACCATGCTGAAGGTGAAATAATATATTTACAAAAAAGATAGAAAGCTCAGCTTTTACAATCTGTTCCATTATTTTACAACAAAAACATGTAAGAGAGATTGGACGATAGTTTTCTTGTTGACATTTTGAACATTTTTTGTACACTGGTGTAGTAAGTGGAATTTTCCAATCACTTAAAAGTTCACCTGAATCAAAAGATTTTTGGAATATTTTAGAAAGGGGTTCTGCAATAACTTTCGCCTCCCCCTCAGGAAAATTTTAGGTACCTTTTTTATACTAAATTTTCTTCCAAAAACGTGAATTTTCATCACATATTCATGCTTTTACACCCTTTTTATACATGAATATGGCTTTTTATTCAATAAAATGTAGTATTATCCTATGAAAAGAACAATTATTAAAGTTATTATGGTTTAACACTGTTTTGCTTTGGATACCGGACCCCACCTGACCCCCCTCTAGATTTCAAAATTTTGCACCCAGGGTCGACCCCCCTAAAAAGCTAGGGGGGGTCCGGACCCCCCTGGGACCCCCCACCTAGAATTCAAAATTTGATTTACCCCGGGTAACAATCCCCCCTAGCTTCCCCGACCGTGCTCACCTGTTGGGTATATGCTCACTCATCCAGGACTCCTGAACACATATCACATCCGGTGACCCGTAGTTAACATCTGCTCCAGATATTAAGAGCTCAAACTCATTCAGATATTTTAAAAGTGATCTACTGTTAAGAGATATTATTTGAAGAGTTTCTACATTTTGTCAATTTTCTTATCTTATCTTAATGATCAGATAACAGAATTAATATTATACTAAGCAAGTCTATGCATAGTTTAATTCTACTGTTTTCATCATTTCATTATTTCTTTTCTTTTTTTTCTTTTTTTCTATTTTTTTTTCTTTTTTTTCATCAACAACATCAATTCTGCAACTTAATTGTCGCCATTATGAAATACAATTCTAACAAGATATCAACAAACATAGCTATCTAATATGACTTTAAAGGCTCAAAAAGAGCTCTTATTTAAGTCAGTTTTAAAACTTTTCTTGAATGCATCCAAAGAATCGACAGTTACTTGAGATGGGAGTAGGTTGTTCCAAGGTGTAACCACCCTATTAGCAAAAGAAAATTTCCTTGCATTGATTTGGTTTTCTTTGATGGTCAATTTAAAGGGATGACCACGGGTGGGCTGCAGGTTAAACTTAAAAAATCATTGGCTTGCAAATTGTTTAAGCAATGTATAATTTTAAGGCACTCATATAAATCAATTTTGTCTCATTAGTCCTTTAATCTGTCTAAACCTAGGTAATCCAGTCTTTGTTCATAACCAACAGGTAACAACTTGCATTTATAAAACAACCGTCAAGTGAAATTTTGTTGCACTTTTTCCAAAATGTTTGTGTATTCTATCTAAATCTTTTTGAAGTCTTAAGGTTTGAATGTGGTAATCTTTAGATGAAGATTTTGCAAACAACTTTATATCATCTGCAAAGAGTTTAATTTGTGAGCACTTAACACAATCAACAATATTGTTAATATATATTAAAAATAAAAATGGACCCAAAACAGAACCCTGAGGAACTAAACTTTATACAGGAAACGATTTGGATACATTGGAGTCATTATTTACAACTTTAATTCCCCGCCCAACTAAAAATTCTTTTATCCATTTTAAAAATTTACCAGAAACACCATATTTTTCTAGCTTATATAACAATTTTTGATGTGACACAAAGGCCATTAGCAAAATCCAAGTAAATGACATCAATTAGAAGTTTATCTTTTAGTGCCTGCGTCCACTCATTAAAAGTTTCCAACAGCTGTGTTATTGTGGAACTTTTTGCCTTAAAACCATTTTGAAACCTTGACAAAATGATATGGAAAAAGACAAGAAGTTCTTCTTTGACAAGCTGTTCCATTAGTTTACAAGAAAAAGATGTAATTGAAATTGGACGATAATTTTCTTTTAGGCTTTTGGTGCCTTTTTTAAACAGTAAGTTTAATAAAGCTATTTTCCAATCAAGTGGTAATTCCCCAAAACCAAAAGACATCTGAAAGATTATTGCCAAAGGTTTAGCAATAACTTTAGCCAAGCGTTTTAAAAAGTAAGCTGGAAAACAGTAAAGTGTTTGAGACAATTTGTTTGGGAGCTTTTTTAGGGCTACAAATACCTTTTTTGTGGTAAATACTATGTTGTCCATCTTCCCAATATTTTGTGGATTAAAATTTGGCAAGGTATTATTATCATCAGTAAAAACAGAAGCAAAACAATTTCCAAAAAGTTCAACTTTTTCAAAATCTTCAGTAACAAATGTCCCATCACCTTTTTTAATTGGTGGGATAGTTTGTTTTGTTTTAATTTTACTATTGACAAATTTATAAAAATTGTTTAAACCCCCTGAATTTAAAATTTTTGTTTCTTTATTAGTGATAAAATCTTTTTTTTCTTTCTTATTACATAAAATCTTTCTTTCTTATTATTCTTTCTTTTTTTTCTTCTTTATTAGTGATAAAATTTTTTTTCTATATTTGTATACTTTGAAAATTTTTTTGTACTCTTCTGATCTTGATTTTTCATCAATATTACGCTTATGCCAAAGTTTTTTTTTGATTTTGTAGTTTGCTTATATGTATTGGATATTGTACAATTTTTTTGTTGTTTGTAGATAATTTTTTTCCAGGGACATGTCTATTGATTCCTAACAACAAAATATCCTTGAATCTCTGCCAAGCATTTTCTACAGTGCCACATTCCTCAAATAAAATTTTTTAGTTGATTGTAGATAAATATAAACTTAGCATATCATAATCTGCTTTTAAAAAATCAGGTATGTAGTTTTGAATCTTTTTTTAGAACTGTCAAGTATTTTAAGGTTAATTTCAGATAAAATAGTGTCATGGTCTGATTGTGAAAAACTGGGCGCAACAGTGACATTATTGAAAATTTCTCTATCATTTGTAAACAAAAGATCCAGATAATTATTCTCACGAGTTGTTTGTGAAACAAGTTGATACATACCTAGCTCCATAAGAAACTCAAACCAATTATTTTCATTTTGCGTGTTTGAAGTTATTTTATCTGAAGACAAATCTACCCCTGGCAGATTGAAATCTCCATTTAAATTATGGTTCCTACAAAGTTTTCTGTTAAATTCCTGATTAGCTCCAATATTAAATTGTCTTTTTCTTTACTAGTACTTGGTTCCCTATATACCAATGAATCTCAGTTTAGATAACTTCTGTAAAAAAATGTCAACCGCTACTAGATCTATTACATCATACTTTTCTTCCATTTCAACTTCAACCACTTTAAAAATATTTTTAATTAATAGAAATACTCCACCTCCTTGCCGCTGCTGTCGATCCCTTTGATAAACATTAAATTCTCTATTTTTGATGATCATTTTATTAGTAGTTGTTTCAGTGAGCCATGTTTCACAAATAAAGCAGATATCAATGGCACCATAGATACGGTCATCCATCTCCTGAAATCAGAACATCAAGCTCGTCTAAGGAGTTAGCGAGGCTTCTTGCATTCATACACATAATTTTTATACTAAGTATAAGCTTTAGTTTACTACAATGATAATTAAGTCGCATAATATCCTATTTTGAAACCTTTAGGGGAGCCTTGAGAATTGAGATTGATGTCTAACAAAAAAGATCACCATCAGCAGAATACCAAAGCAAAACCTTTTTGTTCTGCTCTCTAAGCTCTCGAAGTTTGCTAAGCAACTCCTTTTGACAGACTCGTTGTTCCTCATTCAGTGTCGGCCTTACATAAACTTTATCAAATTTAGTGACCCCCCTTAGTCGTCCTCCTAAATGTACAGCTCTATTTCCGATTTACTTATTAATAACTCTTATTTTCAGGAGCCTGGGCTCGGTCACCAGCTTTTCCAATACAAAAAAACTCAACTGGATTCTGCTGGGTGACCTCTCCTGAATCGCCACTATCCAGAGTTTTTAATAACTTGGCTTGGCCACATTCTCTCTTTCCCTTTCATAGGAATCACTCTCAGGAGAAGGCCAGATACGACCAGCATTGTCTTATGTTCTCTTTGCACCTCCATGCGCTTAAAATAACTGTCAATCATTGGAAGCAGATGTTGCAATATTCTTTCACAAACTGAAGCCACTAACTCTGTATTGACACTAGGAGCTCGTTCCTTCTCCAACCTGGTGAACCTTTTCTCCAAATCTGCCAACTTCTGCTGTAGGTCTGCATTCTCTGCTTCCAGTCTCGCAATTTCATCATCCTTTGTTTCTCTCGGCATGTTGCAATTTAACGTAAATAGGTAAAAAACTTTAACGTGAGTGGGTAATGATCACATAACAGAACTAATATTTACTATGCATAGTCTATGCAAAGTTTAATTTTACTGTATCATGATCTTATTTTTTTCTTCATTTTTTCAACAAAAGCATTGACAAAATCATCAAATTTGCAACTTTATTGCCGCCAACATAAACTACAATTCTAACAATATATCAACATACAGACAGACCTGTGCACTGCCCCCCCCTCTGAGGTTAAAACGGGGGGGGGCAATTCCAAAATGGGGGGAAGGCACGGGAGGCAACTTTTTTGTAACGGGGGGCAATAAAACGGGGGGGGGGCAACCAGAGGGGAAAGAAAAAAAAGAGAAAAAAAAGAAAAAAGAGAAAAAGAAAAAAAAGAAAGGAAAAGGGAAAAAAAGGACAAAAAAGCGAAAAAAAAGTAAAAATAGCTTAAAATGCGTTTAATAGGCTAAAACTGCAAAAATTTCGCAATGATGGCGTCATAGTAGTTAAAAAATGGCGTCATAATTTTTGGGTACTTTTTCGTTTTTACTCGGGGGGGCAACTAATCCAATAAAGCGGGGGGGGGGCATTTTCAAACCGTGCAAGATTTCAAACTTCCCTTTTTTCTCTATTTT
>JASAMX010004710.1:0-13543 GCA_030248175.1 Microlaimidae sp. YZB2_3 | reverse complement strand
TCTTTTGAGTATCGCCATATTTGATTCATCACATTGCAAATCAGTCTTACTGCAATTTTTGCTTTTATAAAAAGACGTTTGTACTGCAAATATATATAATGATCTTTACGTATTATGTATTGGTTATAAAAATTTTAGTATATTTTTATTTATTAAAACTTTATTCATTTTTTGTCAGTTTTTGTGATTAATCACGCTCGTCGAGATCTATTGTTCTAAACGGAAATAATTTTATAGTAACGCCACGCGCGGCTTGTTTAAAAAGGGACGCCCGTTTTTGTCTAATAACACCCTTGTGCCGGTGTCTGTCGGATAATATTTTCGCTCCCCATGATAAAATCGCTGGCCGGCGAATTCCTGACACTTGCCATAATATTTTCGTCCGTATCATTATATTTTCGCCCCCTCTAATACTCGCAGCAGGTCGAATCCCTCATGGCTGATCGTATATGAAGCATTCATTTTTTTTCATGGCTCATGGCTCCCTTTTCCTATCAATTGCATTGAAAAAAAGAAAAAATTATATATTATAGCTTAGCTTGTAATGTGTTTTTTGTGTGTTGCGTGATGAACAAGAGTAACATGTTTTTATCGGATGTTAAAGTTTAACAAGTGCATTGCAAAATCCTACAAAATCAAGTAAAACCAAAGCCATCAGAAACCAAAAATAACAAATAAATATCTATACTTTGAATTTTCTAAACATATTCATTTGTCCTGATTTATTCTCTTAAAATATGCTCCGTAGTTTCAGATATTAAAAGATAAGTTTCTTCCGCCTTCTAATGAGTATTTTAAAATTATATTTAGCCTGAACTATTTTTTAGTTAAAGGTGCTTTTTGTGACTAATTTCAATGGTTTTATATTTTTTTTAAATAGGAAAATTTCAAATATAAGGCATTATTTCTTATTTCTTATTATTCCATGTTATTTTCAAACACATCATACTAAAACAAATATTAACTGAAAGGACCCAACCGACTTTTTACCTTTAATTCGAACCATACTAGAGGCCATTCTTTAAAATCAAAAATTCAAAAATATAGAAGAAACTGTCGAAAATGCATTTTTTGTAACAGAGTTATGTCAAATTAGAATTCGCTTTCCAAAAATCAAATCACCGCCCCATCACTTACTAGTTTATTTAAACAATTAAGAATGGTTAAAATTAAGAATGTTCCTTTTTAGTGCTTATTTACTAATAAGACTTAGGACTGTTATCTAGCAAACCATGAGTTTGTTACCATATTTTCGACTGATTTGTTCGCTTGATTTATGTAGTGCATTATGTACTGTTTATTGTTGGTTTGCTATAATAAATGATTGATTGATAGACTGATTACTTTTAAAAAAATAACACACAAATAAAAGATAAGCTACTTTAGGATTCCAGGAAATTAGTGATGTTGCAATGCTTTAACCCGGTAAGGACGGGGTGCCTGAATTGGAAAAAACGATTTTTACCTGCCTCCTATCTGCCTCCAACCTGCCTCCATTGAAAATTTTGCTGCCTCCTACCTGCCTACTATATGCCTCCACCCTGGCTTCTACCTGCCTCCGAGGCAGTTTTAGTTGCCTCCTACCTGCCTCCTAATCTGTATATGTTTCAGTATAGGAGGCACGGTCACCTGCCTCCGAGGCAGTTTTATCTGCCTCCGCCCTGCCTCCTACCTGCCTCCACCCTGCCTCCATGTTGCCTCTGAGGCAGTTTTACCATCCTCCTACCTGCCTCCAGTCTTCCGGAGGCAGGTTCAAGAGCCGTTCTTACCGGGTTAATATCATGCTCTAGAGCTACGGTCATTTAAAAGTAAAAGAGCTCTGGAGCTCAACCCCTTAAACGAGCAATTTTAGGCCTATTTAAGCTTAAAATACATTGTACTTAACTTTATCTGCAATGTTAAGACAATTGTTATTAATTAATAAGTTTAAAAAATTTAGTTTACAAAAAAACTTTCACAAAATAATTCATTGCATCACTCTTAATTAAAAATCAAATTTATACAAAAATTAGGCTCCGGAGTCCAGAGGTTGCTTCTGAACGCCTAAAAATGGAGCCTTGATCAACATCACTATTTTTGATGGTCCAGAGGGTCAAAAAGAGGAGCTTGGCTCGGATTATTTAACTTAAAATATCTTTTTAGTTATTCTATTTGCAGTTTTAAGACTATTTTTTATCGTTTTAATAGCTTTGCAGTGCCGAAAAGCTAGCTCTTTTACGGAGCTCAGAGTTCGGAAGAACATCACTTATTAAGTCACATATTTTTCTTTTATTTTTATGCTATAAATTTTTATTAAAACTAAAAATAAAGCAAAATTATATCTGATGAACTGTAGCGGGCGCACAAGGGTCAAGCCGGTAATTGAGGGTCTTGCGGCCCAGTACACACAATTCACTTATCGCTCTTTTTAATAAAACATCTACCGTACTTTACTTGTAATAGCTCAGTTATAATTTATGACACAAAGAAGTTTGCACGTAAGAACTTAAGTGATTCGACCTTTGCAAATTGGGGAACACACGACACACCCTCTTGACTGGGAGGTCAAGTCGGTTCACGGAAGGAGGATTACGGCAAGGTATGAGTTGGAAGAAGGAATTCTTCTGGAATTCCTTTCCAAATATTCTTCATTGGAAGAAGGAATTCTTTGTGAATTCCTTTTCAAATATTCTTCCAGACGAAACAAATCTTCAACGATCCGCTGGAGGAAAGCTAAGCGTAGACCATATCCACTGTAGTGAATATGCCTCTACAATAATTTTTCCTGTAAAACATTACAGTGTTGGGAACGAAAAATAAGAGCGTTGCGCGCGTTTGCTCTTTACAAAAAGTTTTGTTTAAGAGGGCTACCACTTAGCCCAAATCTCAAACGGATATTGAAGAGAAGTATGTGTGATGCTATTTAGCTTTGGGTATGTTTCAGGCGTGAAACATTAAAAAATTTGGAGTGGTTTTTTAAGGCTTTAAGTGGGAAGTCTGAGGTATCAGACTTCTTTAAATATTCACGCGGAAAAAAGTGTAAGCTCGGTTGAGCCGATACCTGTAACAAGCTTTGTTGGGTAGGTATTTACTGATTGAAACCTTGAAGTAACTGGGTTAAAAATTAACGGAGAAGGTCGACTTGAGCTTTGCTCAAGTCTCTCAAAAAGTTACTTCAAGACCTCTACCAAGGTAAGCTTGAAATAATAACGAAGCTCCTAAACAAGTAAAGAACAGAAGAAGTGGTTAGGTAATTTTTCTGCGCAGTGTTTAGTTCTCAACGAAACATTAAAAATACTAGAGTACTTTTAAAGTTTCTGTTAGGGGAAAATAGAGGGATTGGCATGTGGATGGGATTTCGTGGTTTTATGTGTCGTGTGGGATCTGAACAATTATGTTTGAGTATGATTTTTGGGTTATATTTAATTTAATACATGTTATACCTAGCTTTATGTAATTTATGAACAGTTGCTGCTTTGGCAGACAGATTTATTGGGGGCAATAAGAGATTTACACAAAGGTTACGCTATAGGTTTATTTACAAACGATTACACAACAGCAACAGACCGCGTTGCGGGGAGCAAGTGAGCAAAAGATTGTGTTTACAATAATAAATTTGAGCAAACTATTGAAGCAAAAAGAAAGACTAATTTTTAGCGCTTTTTGGAAAGGGCACTATGGCTGAGATTTAGCTGAACAAAACATGTTTTTAAATTTATAACTAATTATGAAAGTTTTAACGGTTTAGATTAGAGGACTTAGTTATCAATTTATTTATGTTTGTTTTTAAAGAAATTTACTTGTTTTTACAACGGAAGATTACACTCTTAAAGCGGTGGTCGTTATTGACAACAACCCACCGAGGGTTTATTTTACCTAACTAGCTTAATTACTGAAAAGACTACCAATTAAATTGGTAGTGTACATGCAAAGTTTTTTATTAGATACCTGTACCGGAGGCGTAGAATCGTGGCCACTCCACCAAAGTAGGCTTGTTAATTTGTCGCCCTAACTCAAGGAGGTGTTCCAGACAGCCACTGGAACAACTCCACTTAACACAGTTATCCTACCTAAGTTGGTCGAAACCAACTACAGCTTGTTGGCATCTCAAGGGTAAATCACTGTAAAAATAGGATAAAAATATAAATATCTATGTAGGGACTGCCAACGAAAGGTTCCAAATCAGCGGTAGACGACCGGTCAGTAATTAAAAGCGCAAAACAATAATAACGAAACCCACTGGGCCCACGCACCGCGTGGAGCGAGTACGCTGCTATAAGCGGTTGTTTTGACACGCGCGGCGACAGGGGCGGGCTACTGTAATTTGGTTTACAGCGCATACATTTATAGATTTAAAATATTTGAATGAGAAATATAACGCGACTAAAAAGCGAGTGTAGTGACCACTTAAAAAACGAATTGACATTGTTAATTTAATTAGCCTACGCTACCACGCGCTACCCGCCACAGAACGATTCAACAAAAGTGACTGAGTCGACTAACAAAGTTAACATTCAACTATAAACTAAAACATCTTTGATAATTTTTATTCTAAAGGATTCTAAAATTGTTTTGAGAAAAAATTTTGCATTGAATATTGGTATACACACAAAACGTAAATTATTTAATAAAAAATATATATACAGACCTGTGCACTGCCCCCCCAGGGTCATAATGGGGGGCGATTCCAAAACGGGGGAGGGCACGGGGGGGCAACTATTTTGAAACGAGGGGGGCAATAAAACGGGGGGCAAGCAAGAGGGAAAGAAAAAAAGAGAAAAAAAGGAGAAAAAAAAAGAAAAAAGAAAGAAAAAGGAAAAAAGGGACAAAAAAAGCGAAAATAAGGTAAAAACAGGTCTAAAATAGCTTAAATTGCATTGAAATAGGCTAAAAACTGCAAAAATTTTGCAATCATGCGTCATAATAGGTAAAAAATGGCGTCATAATTTTTGGGTACTTTTTCTTTTTTCCGCGGGGGGGGGGGCAATAAAACGGGGGGAATCCTCCAATAAAGCGGGGGGGGGGCATTTTCAAACCGTGAACAGGTCTGTATATATAAAATACATTTGAAATGCAAAAAAAAGAACTTTGTTACAAAGAAGACACCATAAAACGAAGGAAAGCTTATTATTAAAATGAAAACTACAGGGGGCAAAAATATAATGAGGGGGGGGCGAAAATATTATGGCTTAGCCTATGAGGAAATCGCCTGGAGGCGAAAATATAATGGCTCAAATCTATAATAGAATCGCCGGGAGGGGCGAAAATATCATGGCATTACGCTATGAAGAAATCGCCGGCCGTCGATAAATAGGGGGGAGAAAATATTATGCGGCACCGGCATTGTTTTAGCCATATTCGCGCTTGCATTTTGAAGGGCCGATTTTTCGCTGCTCCTCCCACATCTATTCTTACGGAGCAAACATAGCTGCCGTTTACAAATTTTATATGACCTTTTGAAGGTTCTTAACATTCTGACGTGTTAAAAGTATTTATATAATAATCGTGGAAACAGGAAAAAAAGTTAGTCGGCTTAAACACTGCAATCAGTTGTATTGTATTTATATCTTTTATTATTATCGCGTTCATATTTTTTTAGACAAGAAAGTATATAATCGAAAATACTTATATTTTATTTATTTTGGAAAATTTTATTTTTTAAATTTGAAAAACAATGTAAATACTTTGTATTTTATTTACGTTATCGCATTTATGTGTTTAACATAAGAAAACAATAAATTCGGAATAAAATAAGAAATTTTAATTAATTAATTTGCTTACCACTAAACTTCTTCGCACAGTTTAAGCGCAATTTATTTTCGTATGCGCGACATTGCTGCACCAAAAAAGACTATGTTTATAGCACACAAACTCTATTTACATACAGAAAATTTTGACTTTACGGAGTTTGTCCATTGTATTATTATTTCTTTTGCTATAGGTTGCGATTAATGGAGAGCACTATACTGAATTCAAACACAGAGAGCCCTACAACAGAATAAACACGCTTGCTGTGGATGGGGATGTTCAGCTGACGGTTGTGCGATACGAAGGCGGGGTAGCTTAATTTTATATTTAAAATGTGAGGACATTATTGTACGATAACTGGCTTAAATTCGGCCAGGCCTTAATTTCGGGGACCGGCTTTCATTTTTGTCAAGCGTAAATATTGAAATGAACTGCGAATGACTGGATAGGTCGTCACCCCATCTATCTTGCCATACGCACTTTATTTTATAACGATACACATAGCAAAAAACCAGCTTGTGGTCAAAATTAAGGCCGGACTGACTTTAAGTCAGTTATCTTAATTGTATTTTCTTTTAGTGTTATATAATACAACTTAACTTAGCCCGCTTTCCTGATCGTCTTTTATCGTGACTATTTCATTTTCCTTGGTCATCATGCAGTGAGCGAGCAAACAGGTAAAGCTGGTACGGTAGAAATTATGCAAAGTTTAACCACACAATACAATATTACGTACTACCTGTGTATGATTAAGATGAAACGTAGAAAACCGCGTAAAGCTTACACGCCGGTGTGTGGAACTTTCGTTTTTTTTTTACATTTCATTTTTAAACGTCTCGTCTTCTACATCTTGTCTATCGAAAACTCGTCTTTTTGATGCGATTTTGTGAACGTACTTTAAAAAAAACTAGTTTCACGCCCCAACGATAAAGTATTGCTTGATTTTTAGGTTTTGCTTGCGCTCGGGAAAAAATAACGTTTATAGTCTTCAATTTAAAGCACATATTATTAAATTCAAATTTACCATGATAAAGTTTTGCTTGATTTTTCGCTTAAACTTAGGAATTGGGTTTTTAAAATTCATGATTTTAGTCGCAAAATACGGAAAACTTGTCTTTTAAAAAATACGCTTATAAAATCTCACCCAAAAAACGAGTTTTCCAACGACCAAATGTTCAAAAGACAAGCTTTCCAAAGACGAAATGTAAAAGAGGAGATGTTGAAAGACGTAATGTAAAAGACGAAAATTCCGCGGAACAGTTTAAAATGAGGTAGGTAACAAGGTTCAAGTAAAAAATTCCGCTTTTTTATTTGTCATTTCCTGGCGAATTTTAATCCGTTCTCGTGATCGCCTTTTTCCCGATTACCACAGTGAACAACAACCTTTGGGGTTCACAATCCTTCTCTTACCAATGCGGAAAAATACAATAACTGTTAAACAAATGTTTTACCGTTGTGGTACAAAGGTGTCACTGTGGTAACCGGGAAAAAGGCGACCACGGGAACGGATTAAAATTCGCCAGGAATTGATAATTTAAAAAACAGATTTTTTTTACTTGAAATCTGTCACCTACTTGACTTTAAACTACATCGTAGTGACGTACTTTAAATCAAAGACTAATTACTTACATGGTAAATTATTAATACGATATAATATATAAATCAACTTTTGCGTAGGGCGAATACAGAATTGATAATGCCTGCGCTAAGAAGTCTGTTTGTTATAGGCCAAAGAATATTTTGTAGTTCACGCAGTATTAATTTTGTGTTATACCAAAATGGAACTTCATCTCACCGTGGTAGATTGGGTAAAGCGAATCAAGGAAATTGTTGTGGTCATTCTTTATTATTAATACATAAAAAATGAATTTCGAAGCTTTCATATTTTAATTTCACAGTTATCACTTATGTTTTATTTGATTTCAGAACGCTGGTATTCCCCCAGAAGTGCAGCAGTCCGCTGGCCAGCAAATGGGAGCAGTTTCTTCTGGTATTATAATTCTTTTTAATCTCTGCTAGTATGCGCGTCCCCACATATGTGCGTTATTGGTGGTTGCGTGTGCGTGTATGCGTAAATGGATGCAATTATTTCAAACATATTTCGAAATTTTGTTACAGTTTTCAAATCTTTTTTTATCGTGTGAAATCTTGAAAATTAACAAGTCATAACACCTGTCAGTTCTTTTTTGTTTTCTTTGTAAAATATTTTTGAGAAATCAATCTTCAAGAAAAAATATGATTACGATGGTCAAAAGCCTCCCGTTTAAAGAGAAGTTGTTCAGTGTTAAATAATTTATCTTCACAGAGTTATGGCGTTATAGAATCACTTTTAGCCAATTAGCATTTGGAAAAAATTGGAAATCTCTCATTCATTGGAGATCATTTTTTCCCAAGCGCTAATTGGCTAAAACAGCTCCTCCCACAACTGTTCAGCTAAAACAGTTTCTCCAACAAACACAAAGCAAAACATATATGACATGATCACGAATACTATACGACATTTTAAAGGTCCTTAAAAATCCTGACGTGCTGTTCATTTTATTAACGTTGTTCTGGATTTTTATTTGATTTAAAGTTGTATTTTTCTATCATATAGTCAGATATACATATTTTTAATTTAGGTATGCCAATGCCTGCTTATTCTCAGGGAGGTCAGCCTGGTTTTCAGCAAGAGTATGTTCAACAACCAATGCAAACTAGTGCCTATGGTGCTTCAGTATGTGATACGCTAATTTTTTTAATTGCATAAATTCAGGGGCTCAGTCTATTAAACGTGTATTAACTAAGTTTATGTGTATGAAAACTTTTATAATTTTATTAGTAAGTAGTTTTCTTACAATTTCCTCAGCGTAGGAAAAACATTTCTTTGTGAATTAGCGGCAATAAAACAGTTAAAGGTGCGGTGCGGAGTCAAACTTTTTGTCTTCGATTTTGATAATTTTCCGTCAAAACTTTACCCTGTCTCAAATAGCTTACAAAAATTTTTTCAACAATCTATCTCCAGTGGTTCAGGAGTTATGACCTACTAAAAATAGCGTTTTTTGACAATTCTGTACAGTTAAATGGGTATAGGCACCTTGCACTGAAACGCAGTTTATACATGAAGTATGCAATATACATAAGTGTCACCATAATGGATAATTACCGTACTCCTACTTATCTCTTCGTAGTATGCAGAGCAACCGATAGAAAGCGCGCGAAATTACCGTATCTCCTACTTATCTTTTCGTAGTATGCAGATCAACCGATAGAAAGCGCGCGAAATTTCGATCGGTTGATCTGCATACTACAAAAGATTAGTAGGAGTACGGTAATTATCCATTATGGTGACACTTATGTATATTGCATACTTCATGTATAAACCGAGTTCCAGTGCAAGGTGTCTATAATGATTTACGTTACAAAATATCCACTCAAAGAAAGCGGCTATTTTTTACTTTAATTTTATACATTCATCGTTAAGATTGGTGCAGTACTTGTCGAAATATTGCGTTTCCCGTACAAAAGAACCCGCGATTTTTTCGTTAAAAACATCGAACGACGGCAGTTATTTTATGAAGTTTGTTCAACCGTTTTTTTTTTCTTTTGTGTTTTTAACAACAAAATCGTTTGTTTTTTGTATGAGAAACGCAATATCTCGACAAATACTGCACCAATTTTAACGATCAAGGTATCGAAATAAAGTAGAAAGTAGCAGCTTTCTGTGAGTGCATCATTTGTAACGTAAATTGTTATACTCATTAAACAATCTTTCACGTACAGAATTGTCAAAAAACGCCATTTTTGGAAGGTCATAACTCATGAACCACTGGAGATATTTTGTTGAAAAAAATTTTTTGGCTATTTGGAGCAAGGTATGGTTTTCACAAAAAAAATATAATAATCAAAGACACAAAGTTTTACTCCGCACCGCACCTTTAATTATATTACTTAATAAAACTTAATAAAAAAAAATAAAATTGACAAGTGTTTACTTTATATAATCTTTTTTTTAAATCGTGTAATTGAAAATCAAAATTTATCACATGTCGCAAAGCTTTTTGTCATTGAGTTTTTTATTTGGACCCTTTGGGATTTTGTCGTTTAAAACCAGTGCAAATCCGCAGAAGGTATTCTGCGGCAGTGCTGCGCTGTGTTAAACTTTGCGGCTCGGATCGTCCGGACGTGGAGTTTAACACTGTGCGGCACTGGTGCGGAAGACCTTCCGCAGATTTGCAGCGAAAAAATCCCAAAGGGTTAAAACAGTAACCCAGTGATATAACAAAACTAATGCTTGCCTAAAAACAGTACTTAAATTAAAATAAACTACCAGCTGACGGTTGCGAACGCATTCTGAGTAGTGCGAACAAAAATTTCAGTATTATGTGAAATTTTTGGATTTATATGACTGGGTGTAAGTTCTGTTTAACAAACCACTTGGCTTTTTTCTTAATTTTTTAATGTTTGAAAGTCGGTGATTGGATTTTCAATTTCACACTTTTTTTAATATTATTTAAATCACCGGATTCTTTTTTCTTTGATCAAACCGATCATCGTCAATTATAGTGTCTTAAATATATTCATTTGTTCAATGGATAATATTAACAAAATTTAAACAGAGCAAAATGTATTTTACTTTTGGTTTCTGACTTCAAAATCCATTACACTTTTTAAAAATCATTATTACACTGTATCTTGTCTGTTTTTTTTTGCTTGGTTACAGTTTATTTCACAAACCATTGTCCATTGCAAATGTTGCGATCTCAATAAAAGTAACCTCGACTTGTTGACTTTGGGAGTTTTCAAAACCTGATAAAACTTTATTTAAAATATATTAGGTTACCTCCTAAACTTTTAAAATATTTTTAGAAATAACATTTTTTCCAAATTGATCTTTACATTTAAGATTTACATGCAAATTTTCATAATTTTCTGGACCCAAAACTATATGTTTTTTGGAATTTACTTTGTTATTTCTCAAAATACGCACCGACACTAAATACCGAATGATTTGGCAATTATTTCTTACCACAATATTTATACTGGTGATATTATCTAAAAAATATATATATTTAACCTACTAACAATTGTCATGAATATTATAAATTCTAAGATTCCCAGTGTCTCCACAAGTACTAATTCGTAGAGGCTCTCGTCGTTTTTCCAGTGAGACATTTAATAAAATCTACCAAAGTAACACAAGAAATAATTTGCATAAGCGTGGTTGGCACGCAGTTGATTGGTCGTTCCGTATGCAGGTTATTTTAGCAATAGGCAGTTTTTAAAAAATCAATAAACAAACAAACAATCGATGAAACATTGGAACTATTTACTGTAGCGGTTACAATAATAATCATAACGTACAACATTTCCCATTTTATATTGAGATGTGGATATATAAAAACAAATAACATAAACAACAGTGCTGATCTAGGGTATTAGGTGGTCATATGGAATATCCATTGCCGGCCCGCTTCTGCTATAAAAATACTTTGTTGTTGTGCTACAAGGGCTTAAACAGTTTAATTAAACGTGTTTTTTTTTTCGAAAATCGTTTGAAGTCTATTTTGATTTTTGTTAAAAACTAAATTTCCATAGAGTTTTTACAAAATATTGGTGACACTTTCAAAATATTTTTGAACTTTCTCCCGTATCCGTAATATTCAATTCTCAAAGTTTAGTGTTGAGTACATTTACTTTCACACGTCAGTAGTTCACCGTTTTAAAGCTAATTACATGCTGATTTGGTCTTTTATCTTATGTGGCGCAGTGGCAAATCGTACGTCTTGCATAGTAAAGGTCCCTAGATTGAGTCCTGACTGGACACGCTACGTTGTGATATTAATTGTTTGTTAATATTATTACATGTAGCATGGTTGCGCAGTTGTATAGACCCTGCGTATCCTACCTTATGCAAAATAAATAAACTTTTTAAATAACTAAAATAAGGACCCACCAGGACCCTAAAAATTATGATGAACTACATTATAGAGTCTCGGCTATGGCAAAATTAGCCAAAAGTTACCTTGCTGTATTGTAAAAAAAGAATTAATTTTGACCTCAGCTTTGTGGTTTTAATCGGTTTTAAACACGGTTTAAAATAGACATACTGTAGACTAAAGTTAAGGTGTGTAAATCTCTTTAATTCTTTGTAGCACTCGAACAAGTTGAAAACTCACCAACAAAATACCAATGGGAATATTTTATATTGGAGCTCAAAGGGGCATATGAGTTGTTTTGTGTGTGAATATAGGAAATCTACCAAATAATATCAGACTTGTGGATTTGAAGTTACTTTTTACCATTTCGCATCATTTTAAAATGGACAATAAGTTCTATTCAACGCCTATTTCACACTTATGCTAGTTTTTACGTTGCTTGCTTGCTTTTCAGCAGCCACCTGTGGGTTCAATAGGTTTTAATGTTGAGCCTCTAGGTGGAGGGATGCCGCAACAGTATCAACCGCAACCTCAGCAACCATACCAGGGATATCAGCCTCAAGGTCAAGGATTTCAGGGACCTTCACAGGTGTTATTTAGTTTTTTGTTATCAGTGAAATCAATATGTATTAGAACTCTTTTCTTTTATACTACCGCTAATCTTCTGAAAAACTTCGCTCCTATTAAATACAAAATTAGGCTAATTTTATAGTTAACCAAACAATTAAAATTGATATTTTTAATGCTAAATGCATTATTGATAAAACTTGCATTTAAATATCAGAATTTTTTTAACAAAGTTGGCCAAATTGACTTAGTAATGTCAGCAACTGAACCTGTGATATTGATGTAATAAAAAATATATTAATTTCTTTAGAGTCCCTTAAAATTTGCAGTGCATTTTAACAAAAGGGCCAGATACGAGTTTATAAGTTAATAATAAAAACATTTAGAAAACTCAAACAAAATTTTAAAATACGTATTGTACAGGAGGATTATTTTTGTTTTAAATAACAACTTCAAACTATTTAAACAAAATATTCTAAATTTATCTTTATTTTTAGGATTTTTTCGCTGATATTTTTAACATAATAATAAAACATTTATTTAGGGCGAACAAATGCAATATCAACAGCAACAGGAAGGAATATTTAGCAGAAACAAAGGCACAAGCAGCGGAAGCGGAGATCACAGCAAGAGAAATGAATATCTTAAAATTGCAGGTGCAGGTGTTGGAGGTTTAGTAGCAGGTGCTGTTATTAGCAGGCTCGTCTATCCTGGACACAAAGTATGTATTAAAGAACAACAGTAATGAAATTGTATCGAAAGGTCTCAAAAATAAATAATTTATTTTAACGTTGGAACAACTCAATAATAAATCCGCAATTACCACTGACGACTTTTTTTATTTTTTTTGTTTGATCTCTTATTTTTTTGATTTCTTCGTGATAAAAAACAGTAGCGATAAAAATTAGCCAAAAACACTTTGGACTTGGTATTGATAATCATTATACAAATTCTTCTCGGGAATTTGCATTATGTAAATGCGTTTTTTTCATTAACTTTCTTTGAATTTAAAATTTTATCATTTATTATTCAGTAATGTTGATGAATAGAAAAGGAATTGTGTTTTTCAAAGAATTTATTTTAATGGTTTAGTATATTTTTTTAAATTTTATTGCTATAGCTAGTGTTGTGATCACTACTTAAGTAGTTAACTACTTAACTACCATAATTTTGGCTAACTACTTAACTACCCACTTTCTTTTCTAAAAGTAGTTAACTACCTACTTAACTACCTACTTTCAAAAAATAAAGTAGTTAATACAAGTAGTTTAACAAAGTAATTAAAAAGTAGGCAGAAACTAGTTAGCAAAGTAGGCAGAAAGTAGTCAGTG
>JASAMX010004706.1:2500-16215 GCA_030248175.1 Microlaimidae sp. YZB2_3 | reverse complement strand
AGAAGAAGAAGAAGAAGAAGAAGAAGAAGAAGAAGAAGAAGAAGAAGAAGAAGAAGAATAAGATTAAGAAGAAGAAGAAGAATAAGAAGAAAAATAATAAAAAAAAGAAGAAGAAGAAGAAGAAGAAGAAGAAGAAGAAGAAGAAGAAGAAGAAGAAGAAGAAGAAGAAGAAGAAGAAGAAGAAGAAGAAGAAGAAGAAGAAGAAAAAGAAGAAGAAGAAGAAGAAGAAGAAGAAGAAGAAGAAGAAGAAGAAGAAGAAGAAAAAGAAGATTTAATTAAAGCCGACCAAAATAAAAAATCTTTTATAGCATATTCTTAATTCTTAAAAGTAATAATCCTCCTTGTCGTCAAAAACCGTAGAAACCGTGGAAAAACAGGTCCCTAAGAGCCAAAAGAAAATAATCAATGATGAAATCGAAACAATGTTAGATAAAGAAGTCATCAAAGAATCAAAAAGCCCGTATGCAAGTCCAATAGTGATCGTTAGGAAAAAAGACAAACAAATCGATTTTGCGTTGACTATAGAGGTCTAAACAAAATAACCAAAAAAGACGCTTTTCCGTTATTGCAAATCGGTGAAGTCTTAGTTAGACGCACTACGCGGTGCTGAATATTTTTCGACCATTGACCCTTTCGGGCTTTGTAATGCACCTTCTACGTTTCAACGGCTCATGGAGCTTGTTCTTACTGGTCTCGGATCGCAATCTTGCCTAGTTTATATTGATTATATCATTGTATTTTCTAAAACTTTTGACACTCACCTTAGGGATCTCTCTACAGTTTTTAGTCGTCTTTGTAGCGCTAAGTTGAAACTAAAACCAAAAAAGTGCACCTTTGGTAGTAAATCTATTGAGTAAGCCACATTGTGTTGTCAAGACGGTGCAAAACTTGTGTAAAATATGAATTATTTCCGCGTAGGTGACGGTAAAGGATCTCCATTTGTACACCAACGTTCATTCAGTGCTCACTGGAACCCCTGTTGTATAAATATTTATAAAGCGTGAAAAAAAGAAGAGAAGGGCCAAAACGGCTAACGCTGTCTCACTAGACAAAATTTCACTCGATTACACTAGAGTTGTGGACACATTGAGCATGTGTAGTACAGGATAAATTATGGGTTTCCATTCACTGAATTATTAACAGAACTCGGCAAAGGCGGGGTTTTTCAGCGCTCTGATTTCAAATATGAACTCCATTTTTAGATTTGACCTACCGAAAACTCTAAATGGGGGCGACCGCCATCTTTTTTTTGGGGGGAGGGGGTATTCCAGTAACTTTTGTTCAACTTAAAAACTGGCCAGTATGGTTTTTTTAATGTTTTCTGAGCCCCAATTACAACCATAAATTCTTTTTTTTTGATTTTACATTCGAAAACCTCAAAAGGGGGGTCTACCCTATTTGGGGGACGGAGCATCGCGCTCTCACAATAGGCCTCACTTTAGTCCCATCCACCCCAAACATAGGGATTTTCTGGGGTGCTGATTTTAAATATAAATTTCTGTTGTTGTTTTTACATTTGAGAACCCCAAAACGGGTGGTTACTCTATTTGGGGGATCACCGCACTCTCACAATAGCCCCATATAAATCCCATCCACCCCAAACATAAAATTAAATTCGACAGAGAGCTCTGGAGCTTCAGGCGTTGCTCCAAAGCTAAAAAAACCCAGAAAAACGGCGAATATAAATGCAAACGCAACCATTCATGAGCCTAATTTACCGTCTTCCTGAAAAATTTTAAAGCTTAGAACTTCAAATCATATTAGTTAACAATAATTGGAAATAAAATAGGTTTTTATGGAAATTAAGTTTCAAAATTAATACAGACGCGCTTCACTAATAAGATGCTTAATGTTTAGCATGGAACATTTGGGAAATTTTTAAAGTTTAAAAAAAAAACGTAGCTTACAAAAAATTTAAAAAATAAATTATGACATTACTCCTTAATTATGTAATAAATTGCCTAGCAATTGAATGATGAGCTCTAAAGCTCCGAGCTACTTGAAAGCGGAGTTTCGCTCTGTTTCCGAATCCTGCACTGATATAAACTACTAATTTCCCTCTCCCCTCCAATATTACCCCTTCCAAATTCTTGACTATTGAAGCGAAAAAGTTTCAGGGGGAGACAGAACTTATTGCCCTTCAAATACTTGATTCAAAGTTTATTAAGCTTGAAGTATATTTAAATTACTGTTTTGTATTTTCAGGATTATTTTATTGTTAAAATAAGTTTTAAAAAATTGGCTTTAAAAAATAATAATAATATGACATTACTTTTATATATTCATAAAATTTAAATTCGACAAAAAGCTGAAACCACACAAAACTAACCAAAAGCTCCTAACAAGCAGTTGGCATCCGCTGAAAGCTCATCATATAAACTCTAATATGATACTTCAGACGTTTTAAGCAGAAAAGAAAAGTTCCGGAGCTCTGCTTTTAAATCCAGCTAAACTTTAAAATATTTATTATCTACACGCATTTTCAGGCTATTGCTAAAGTTTTGAAACATTTGAAAATTCACAAAAAAATCTTAGGCATTCTTCTTTAATTGTTATCATCAAAATTGGCATAAAAATATGGTGAAGCTTCGACTACAGCAAATACTTTAGAACTTCAGAAAGTCGACTTAACCGAAAGTAAGGTTTCAACCATTTTGATGAGCTAGAAAAAATCTCGAAAGTCTTCATTCGAAAATTTTTTGGCAGGCAATCAATTGGAGCTTATACCTTGAAATTTTTTTTAAACTAGAGAGATCTTTTTTTTAATTTGAATAGCAACTTTAAAATAATAATTTCATATTGTTTTTAAACTTAGAAGATAATCCTATTATGTAAAATTGAATTTATTAATATTAAGCATTTTAAAAATAATTTGTTGCCGAACGTCTCTTACGTTATCTCTGCACAAAGTGAGTAAAATATCGACAAATTTTTGTGAGATACGGAGGTCAACGTCGCTTTGCATTGTGTGTGTGTTTATGCAAATACGTTATATATTTACAAATGTGAAATGTTACTTTTCTTAATTTTGGGTAAACACCGAATTCATATTGTTAAAACAATTGCATATGATAGAATTTAATCGTTAATAATAACTAACTAAACTCGAATTCCACCAGGAAGCGACATTACTTAGGCCCCGTTCACACCTGATCCCAGTTCCCAGATCCCAGTTCCCAGTTCCCAGATCCCAGTTCCCACATCCCAGATCCCAGAAACGGTCCGTTCACACCAGTTTGTTTACCGGAATAAAAAGTCGCGCGCGCGGGCGTTGTTTTAGTCAAATAATGTAATAAATGAACATTCAACACAAATATTCGCTTAAACCACAAAAAAACTTTAAATCTAATTTAAATGTTCTAAATTCGATAATCAAAAAAGCAATTGTAAAAAAACACGTTTAGTGTAATAAAACCAAATTTTTATTACTTTTACAAATAAATTAATATTTTTTTGATTATATAAATAAGTTTTAGATTAAAAAACTGTTAAACTTTTTAAATTTGTTTAAAAAATTGTTTACAGTAATGATTTGGGTTGAAAAAAAAACAAAGAATTTCGATTATCATATTAGGCTTCCGCTTTTAAGCAACAAACAAAAAACAAAAGCAAACATTTGTAATTAAAAATGGTAGAGCAAAGCGTTTTGTGGAATCATACCTACAATTACAAAATCGTTAAAAACACAAATAAAGGATATTTTAAAATAGTTTTAAAGTGCTAATTGAATTATCAAAAGAAAGCTAAAAATCAAGTCGAATTTAATAAGATAGTAAATCCTTATTACTTTTATTAATAAATTGATATTTTAAAAACATTTGATAAAATAGATTAGTTTTTTAAAACTAAAACTTTTAATTTTCTTAAAAAATATCGTATTAACATTGTTTTGGTTAAAAAACAACAATTTTAGTTCCATATTCATGCAACCGCCTAAAAAAGAAACAAAAAAGCGAACATTTGATAATTGCACACAAATTTTTATAAAAAAATCAATATTGTGTCACTGGTGTTTCCTTAATTAACATAATTACCAACATTATTACGCAAAAAAGTGTTGTGTATGTATGCACTAACACGTGTAATATATGCACAAAGACGCCTGCTGCATACTAGCTTCACTTAATTTTTTCCCGAGAGTTGGAGCGCCGCTCCAAGTCTTTATCAAACTGGGTACTGGGATCTGGGAAACAGGTGTGAACACTTGCTGTTGCTGTTTCTGGGAGTTGGGATCTGGGATCTGGGAACTGGGAACAGGTGTGAACGGACCCTTAAACACTGAATGTTGTTGGATTAATGCCAGCAGTTTATTTCAAATCCATTTTCTAATACTTAAAATGGTTAAAATAAAAAAATAAAAATATACCAATTTATATCTGAAAACGTCATTTATTGTGCAGAAAGATATTAAGAAATCATGAAAAAATTACTTTCTGTCATAATAAATGTTTTTTTACCTTGTTTTTATATTAATATATTCATATAGAATAAATATAAAGATTTTGTATAAGAATTTTGGGTCATCTTATGTAAATTATAAAATGAACTGACTCAGCTCGCTCAGTTTTGATTAAAAACAAAATTCAAAACATTCAATGTCTTATTCTCAGCTGTATTTTCTACGCACTTTAGGCCGCGTAATAAAATTAATTTAAAATACAATGGGCATTTCCATTATTGTTTTTAATTTTTTTATAATTATTTTGCGCGGCGGTTGCGCGACCGCTCTGTCATTTCTACAGTGCCGTTGAGTTTACTGTGAAGTAATATACTTAAAAATAGAGCCTAAAAAAGATAAAGACAGTCAAAGTTGTTTCATGCAAACTCGTTTACGTTAATATTTTAAGTTTTTTTATAATTGATTTTTTACTTTTTTTTACTTAGCACTGATTATGATCAAATTATACAATCCGCTGTTACGATAAATAAGTTAGTTTTATCGAAAAGGATTACTTCAAAATTAGCAAGTTATTTTCGCTTTTACATTCAGCATTTTGAGCTATTGAAATGCGTGGGAATCTATTCTTGCGCTACGCGGGCCCAATTGAAAAGATCACACCAAGCGTCCGATTAGGCCCCAGCGCACTCTCGCTGGATATTATGCACCTTAAATCGCAGGACCTCCCGCACGGAGGTAACCTTATGTGTTATAAACTTTTGGCTCCCAGTCTGCTTTCCAAATGTCGTCTCTTTAAATACTGGTCTTTTTAAATGCGGTATATATGTTATTGTTTAATTAAATGATTTTATTTTAATTTTTTAACCATGGATTCTTCGCCACAAATAAATTTAGCGACCGACAAAACAAGCGCAAGTTCGCTGGATGATTTAGAAATTTATCCGCAATTTAATTATTCAAGAGAATCAGAATTTTTGTTGAACTTAAATGCCGAGGAATAGAAGCAAATTATCTGCGAGCCAGTGTCCAATCCATCCAAAAAGGACAAAAGATTTCACACTGGAAAACAGCAAGTTTTTATTAAAAAACCAGGGCTATACTGTGATTAATGACGAGTATTTGCTTCCGAATATTCTGCTCCGGAGACATTAAGGCTGAGAGGTCCGGAGCTTCATTCCTTAAATGAGTAATCTAAAACTTTTTTAAACTTGAAACATCTTTTAAATTAATTTATCAGCATTTTTTAAAACTTTTAGCATTTTTACAAATGAATTAAATCTAGCTTAAAACCTAAAGTTGTTTTAGACATGAGAAAACCGCGGTTGCAACGTTTTGTTTTAAAGGTGCAGTATACTAATTCATGGTGTATTTTATTTTGCGTTTTAATTAATATTAATCGATGTATTAGGTCACACTGAAAAAAATGTATTACACCACAAATTAATTCCCAAAGTGCCATGGGAGATGTGACAATAAATCCTGGTTCATAACTACGTCCAAAGTGTCCAGACGACAAAAATCAAAAGCTCGGTTTTTAGTATCTTGGGAGCATTTTTTTAATTCGAAAAACTTTTTGTGCTTTTTTTAGGGTAAAAATACTAAAAACTCAAAAAAAAACCTATTCAATTCTATTCAGTCACTAGTGATGTTCCTACTCTTCAATATCATGCTCCGGAGCTCCGGCCAGTGGAGGTAGCTCCGTCCCTTAAATAAGCTATTTGAAGCTTAATTAAGCTTGAAATACATTTTAAACGACTCTAGCTGTATTACTATTTTTATTGATTTATATAAGTTTTTAAAAAAGTTTAGTTTACAAAAAAAGTTTGACAAAATAAGTAATGCCATCACTCTTTAATTATTGACGAACTTAGTATAAAAATACGGCGGAGCTCCTGAGCTCCTAAAAATGTTTTTTATTGTTGTGTTTACTGCTCTTATTAGAAAAATAAAGCAGATTTACGAATTTGAAAATTGGATTTTTGAGCTTCAATAAATAAAAGACAACCCGTTATCACAGACACAAGCACAGTTTTTGTATTGTATAGATTATCAAAACAAAAAAACGTCAACAGAAATAACATTGAAAAATAAAAGTTATTTTAAGATCGAGAAAAATTTTAAACGGCAACGGTCACGCAGAAAATCTAAAATATTTTTTTTTTATTTCTTCAAAGGACATTACAGTAATAAGTTGGTTTTAGGTTTATAAAAAATATAAAATGAAAAGAGACTAAAAATTAAATAAAATTTGCATATAATTTGCATATGCGTCCTGTGCGGTCAGACTATTTTCGAATCGAAAATAAACTATATCATAATGTTCTGCGTACTGTATTGTATATGTCTGCCAAATTTCGTGCAGATTTGCCCATGTGCAACATAGTTATAGACGTTTGTCTCAAGCGTTACTTAGTTACTTACTTACTTACTTACATATCTGACACTAGAACCGGCGGCCTGCGGCCGCCGGAATTAATAGTTGAATTTATTTTACTTAGCACACTTCTGTATATATTTTCAGCTTATGGTAGGCTTTGTTTTTACGATTAGTTGTTAAATAGCTAAATAAAAACCAGATACTAAAAACTGGCCAGTTCATAAAAGTTTACTTTTTTTGATGTGATTAACGAGTCGTGATTGTTGGTATTATTTAAAAAAAAAGATTTGTGGTTGTGAAAAAATTTTTGCTTTAGCTTATTAATTACTAAATTTCATTCCATACTGCACATCTTTTTGTATATAAAATAGGGTCTTTTATTTTTTTTTGTTATGGTTTCAGTAAAAATAGGTGGGGGAGCGTTGAAAAAATATGTTTAGTACATAACAATTCTCTGTGTAATTTGTAGCTGTGTAGCTCCGGAGTGACGCTTTGGTTTTAGAAGCTCCGGAATTCTGCCTTATACATTTGTACTATTTATTAAATAGAAATAAATGATGGAAAGCATATTAAACCTAATCTAAAAATTTTTTTGTAAACTAAGTTTTTTTGGCAAACTTATTAAAAAACATTATAGATAGTTGTATAACAAAGCGGCAATAAAATAACGTAGAATTTCAAGGCTAAATAAGTTTGAACGGCGCAGTGCCGGGGCATTTTTTTTAGAATTGAAATATATCCATGCATAAAATAAGATACTACTAATATAATAATTGACTTCAATCGACAAATATGTAGTTTTTTTAATGTTTTACAAAAAGATAGTATTTAACCAATTTTACAAGACCTGCAGTATTTGTCAGCCAAAAAATTTAAATTTCAAAATAAACTGATACGTTCAAAATAAGCTACATTACTCTGACATTTAGTAACTTGGATTAATTTTGTTCTTATTGTTATGTTTTCTTGCTTTTATCAATAAAGTTGTTAAAGTTAAAGGAGCACTGTCACAAATAAAAAAATTTTTTAATACTGGACGGATCCGAATGAAATTTGAAAATGTTGTAGCTTGTGTTCTAAGAAAGCTATATACCAAATCTGAAGCAAATCGATCCAATATTAAAAAGTTATTAACAATTGGCGATATAGACAAAATGCACCACACACAAACACCAAACACCACGCACCAAACACACAGTAACGGACGGATATTTCGGTAAAACCACCGAGTGTACTTTATGTAATACGTAAATGTAATATGTAAACGGTTTTTACCTGCCTCCTACCTGCGTCCATTGGAAATTTCGCTGCCTTCTACCTGCCTCTTACCTGTCTCCCCCCTGCCTCCTACCTGCCTCTAAGGCAGTTTTTGCTGCCTCCTACTTGTCTCCTAACCTGTATATGCTTCAACATAGGAGGAAGGGTCACCTGCCTCCTACCTGCCTCCGAAGCAGTTTCACCTGCCTACACCCTGCCTCCATGCTGCCTCCGAGGCAGTTTTATCTGCCTCCTACCTGCCTCCAGTCTTCCGGAGACAGGTTCAAGAATCGTCTTTACCGGGTTAATTGCGGCAGTTCCACAGAGTAAACCAGGCTGTGATAGAGCAAACTAATTTGTAGTTGATTAGAGTATAAGTTGCACAAACTAAAATTAGAATAGAGTATAAGTTTTAAAATACAATTTATAACCCATATTCTTTGAATTATTTTTCATTCTGATCTCCAATTTAATATTGGAATGATAAATTGTAGGATTAATTTATTGCATTACTATTATAAATCCACAGGTTTTCTTCTTCTCAATTTTTTTTATTAATAATATTTTCATACCGAATTCTTTAAAACTTTATATTTTTAAAAAGCGTGCTTTTTAAAAATTTGCAGCAATAATTTACTCATAATCACCAATCTCACATAAGGATTAATTTGCATACAACAGGATTAAATTTGCAATTGATCCTTTAGAAGTTGAGTTCAGTGGTTTTTACCAAAAACAATCATGGTACATACAGCAAGTGTACCATGATTGTACTGAATTCAAATTCCAAAGAATGTATTGCAAATTTTAATCCTGTTGTATGCAAATTATTTTTTGTGACTTTGGTCGATTGCCCTTATTAAAAAAATGTTTATTTTTTCCAATTTAAGCTTAACCCGTTCCCGTAATTGCCTTTTCCTCGGTTACAACCGTGAAACGTTTGTGCGACCTATGTCATACTTCCGTCATACCTAAATTAGTGTCCAGTGTGGTAGTGCCCAGTGAGCGAGCAAATTGAAATGGTTAAAGTGGTACGGTGGCAATATGCAGATTTTTGTCACGGATACAGTGTATTACCAAAGGTGGATAATCTAATAAAGGTATGTCACAGCAGTCTGTAGCAGCGTTCATCATAAAATCCAATTCGGGCCGCACGTCCGGCCAAAAGCCGCACGTCCGGCCAAAAGCCGCACGTCCGGCCAAAAGCCGCACGTCCGGCCAGAAGCCGCACGTCCGGCCAAAAGCCGCACGTCCGGCCAAAGCCGCACGTCCGGCCAAAAGCCACACGTCCGGCCACAAGGGAGTTAATTTTGCTGCATCGCGTTCTTGTTATTTTTACCATAATTTTAATTAAAAGCTTTTAAACGTGAAAATTAAAAAAAATAATCCAAACACTGATATTTATTTAGCAAAAGACAATACAACGAATCCAAAACAAATCAGAAAAATAAATTAAGCAAAAAAAAAGTTTAATATTTGCTATTTGCTATTTGCTCGATTTTTTGCTTTAATTAATTTGTTATTCATGGTTTTTTTAAATTCATTATGCAAAATTCACAAATTATAGTTATTGGCTACTTACGTCCTCTGCTAGTCTATATTTGAGGATTTTTTTAAGAATAAGATGTGATTGTTAACTTTAACAACTTTATTGATAAAAGCAAGAAAACATAATAATAAGAACAAATTCAATCCAAGTTACTAAATGTCAGAGTAATGTAACTTATTTTGAACTTATCAGTTTATTTTCAAATTTATATTTTTTGGCTGACAAATACTGCAGGGCTTGTAAAAATGGTTAAATACTATCTTTTTGTAAAACATTAAAAAAACTACATAGTTGTCAATTGAAGTCAATTATTATATTAGTAGTATCTTATTTTATGCATGGATATATTTCAATTCTAAAAATAAAAATGCCCCGGCACTGCGCCGTTTAAACTTATTTAGCCTTGAAATTCTACGTTATTTTATTGCCGCTTTGTTATACAACTATCATTAATGTTTTTTAATAAGTTTGCCAAAAAAACTTAGTTTACAAAAAAATTTTTAGATTAGGTTTTAATATGCTTTCCATCATTTATTTCTATTTAATAAATAGTACAAATGTATAAGGCAGAATTCCGGAGCTTCTAAAACCAAAGCGTCACTCCGGAGCTACACAGCTACAAATTACACAGAGACAGAAATTATAAAGTTTTAATTGTTATGTACTAAACATATTTTTTCAACGCTCCCCCACCTATTTTTACTGAAACCATAACAAAAAAAATAAAAGACCCTATTTTATATACAAAAAGATGTGCAGTATGGAATGAAATTTAGTAATTAATAAGCTAAAGCAAAAATTTTTTCACAACCACAAATCTTTTTTTTTTTTTTTGAAAAATAATACCAACAATCACGACTCGTTAATCACATCAAAAAAAACTAAACTTTTATGAACTGGCCAGTTTTTAGTATCTGGTTTTTATTTAGCTATTTAACAACTAATCGTAAAAACAAAGCCTACCATAAGCTGAAAATATATACAGAAGTGTGCTAAGTAAAATAAATTCAACTATTAATTTAATTTTTAGTCTCTTTTCATTTTATATTTTTTATAAACCTAAAACCATTTCTTTTTTTTTTATTACGTTTTTTTTTTTTTTTTTTTTTTTTTTTCTCATTATTTAATTAAATGGAACTTATTTAATATAAATCTATTTATAGGAAAAAAAAAAAGTTCATTTAAAAGAGAAGGCCCATTTTTCCTTTGTTATTACTGTAATGTCCTTTGAAGAAATAAAAAAAAATATTTTAGATTTTCTGCGTGACCGTTGCCGTTTAAAATTTTTCTCGATCTTAAAATAACTATAATTCCCCGAAGACATTGACCAAGAAGATTAATGGCAAACTATTAAAATATTTATTTTGTTATTTTAACCGTTGAACCAATGTCTTGCAGTTTCAATTTTTTAATTGTGTTTACAAAGCATTTACGAGTTTATTTTACTATATTTTAAAAAATGTAATGTTACACATTTATTTTAATTTACTTGTTTCTTTTACTTTTTTTTAATTTACTTGTTTCTTTTACTTCTGTTACATGAATATTGTAAATTTTTTAGTTGCATAAGCTATTTATTCTTAAAAAATGATTTCCTTTCATGCTGTTTATAGTGTTCGTACTTTTTTTGAATTATCACCGCTTCATCCAAAATTTTTCCCACGCACGTGTTTTTTTTTTCTCGCAGATTACCTGTTTACGTAACAAAAAACCGGTTTCTAATTGTGGGGCCCTTTTTTCATAGGCCGGTGCGTTTTTTCATAGTTGTTTGGCGTTTTTACACTAATCGGGTCCTTTCCTTTTTTCACGGGTGCATTTTTTTCTAGGGTGCGTTCTTTCCTTTTGACTTTTCCCGCCATGGGGCCCTTTTTTCATAGGCCGGTGCGTTTTTTCATAGTTTTTTGGCGTTTTTACACTAATCGGGCCCTTTTTTCGCGGGTGCATTTTTTCTAGGGTGCTTTTTTGCACCAAATCGGTTTTAAAAAATTTGGTAATTGGTACGTTGCGGTTTTGAAAATTTAGTTTAGTTCTTAACTGGGCGCCTTTCCGCGCGCAAAAATTTTCGTATGCCGGAAGAAGGCCAAGGGCAGTGCGAAAAGCTTACCGCGGTAAGGTTTACGTACGACATTTGTCATACGAAAATACGACAACCGTGAGACGAAGGTTTCACGGTTGTAGCGGGGGAAAAGTCCTTTACGGGAACGGGTTAAAACAAAAATAAACCTGCAGCCATATGATTGGCTGGAGACATTTTTCAATCAATTTTTACTGCATATTTAAAAAAATTTCGCCTCCGGCAGCTGGGAGAACGCCCTCTAGCCCCCCCCCCACACCCCCGGCTGACGCTTTGCGTCGGCTTGGTGCTGCTACTACAGTAACAAACAAAATGATTAGACATTAGGTTATGTAACAGAAGTAAAACTACAACCAAATCGATGGAAACAATTTTTTAAGCAGTTTTTAGTGCATATTTATAAAAAATTTTGTCTCCGGCGGCTAGGGGGATACCCCCGAAACCCCCGGCTAACGCTTCGCGTTTGTGTGATGGTGATACTATAGGTAACAAACAAATTGTGTAGGAATTAGGTTATATAAATAGAAGTAAAACTATGACCATTTAAATCGCTGGAGACAATTTTCAAGCTGTTTTTAGTGCATATTCCAAAAAATTTCGCCTCCGGCGGCTGGGGGGACAACCCCTAAATCGCCAGCAGCTTGGTTTTGCTACTACAGTAACAAATTGTGTAGAAATTAGGTTATAAATACAGAAGTAAATCTGTGACCATTTAAATTGGAGGAGACGATTTCTAAGCAGTTTTTAGTGCATATTTAAAAAATCCTCTCCTTAAAAAAATCTGGGGGAACACCCCCAGACCCCCCGGCCGCCGCTCCGGGTGGGCTATGGGTCGGCCAGGGGGTCTGGGGCCGAAGTTACTGCGCTTTGCGCCGTAACCCCCCGCCGAGACATGGGCAGACCGCCCCCCTCGGCTAAATCCTATATACGCGCTTGATATATATATATATATTATAATAAAAATTTCTAAGAAATAGTCCATTATACTTATTTGGTAACATATTCAAACATTGTGCAATCCCATTTATGATAAATTCCAAAGGGTTATATATTTGATTAAAATTGTAGGTGATGTTGTTTTAACATGGTGGTGGTTAACGTGTTTGTTTGTATTGTTGAATCAACGCAAAAATTTTATTTGTACATTTTAATAAGGTTTGGATGATTATTATTTAGTTCTCTCGGTCTTTGTTGTTGTTTTGCCGGCTTCGTTTGCTTGGCAGATCAGTGGAAAGATGCCCACCATTACTGTCCTGAATGCGAGAAATTAATTGGAATCAAAAAACGAATGTGAATAGTGGCTTATATTTGCTAAAAGAATACTTGTATTGCTACTAAACAAGAAATCATTCGCGAAAAGCTTTTGCTATCGACTACTTCTGAATAACCGTCTTTTACTGTACAAGAGAGGGTAAAAGAAAAAAATGAAATTTGAAAAAAATCAGTTTTCTTAGTTTCTTTAGTTTAAACTTATATTTAATTAAGATTGCTACACGATGATAAGTTTCGATATGTTGAAATGCTTTGATGTATCAGTTTTCTTAGTTTCTTTAGTTTAAACTTATACTTAATTAAGGTTGCTACATGATGATATGTTTTTACTATGTTGAAGTGCTTGGATGTATCGGTTTGTGCTAAATAAATGAAAATTGGTTTTTTGATTAACCGTCACAATAGTTAGAAATCATCACTAAAATAGTATTTTCGTGAACAATGATTTCAAATTAGCAAACATAAAGTTAAAATTTGTGTTTTAAAACTAAATGCAAACCTACATAGATTTTTTATAATGTTCTGGAGTCGCATTCTGACGCGCGGTTAAAAGTTATACTGGGATAACTTGTTTTACGTATCTACGGATGCAAGTGAAAAATCAATTTTATCCAGGGGCCTGTTTCATAAAAACATTTGTAATGTTTAATTTTACAAATCTCCGCCTATTTTTTGTAAAATACGCGATAAAGGTTTTTCGACTTGCAGTCCAGGGGGAGCATCTGCGCGCACTGCTCTGCGCTGATTGGTCGCAGCCACGTCATTTCAACTCCGCTGACCGATCAAT
>JASAMX010004700.1:0-67242 GCA_030248175.1 Microlaimidae sp. YZB2_3 | reverse complement strand
TTATTACTTCGTTCAGTTGCGTATTGCTATTTGTTAATGTTAAGAAGACTTGGGTACGACTCTGCTCGGAACTAGTCCCCGACATAGATGAACACGATCAAAAAGCTACCTAGGGGGATTATTGTTATTTACCCGGGTGTTTACCCCCGGGTAAATAACATTTAAAAATCTAGGGGGTCCTAGGGGGGGTCCTAGGGGGGCGACCCGGGGTGGAACATTTTGAAACCTCAAGGGGGGTCAGGTGGGGTCCAATTTCCGAAGCACAATACTTTTAAACCATTAAAGGTTTAATAATAGTTTTTTTATAAGATAATAAATATTACATTTTATTGAATAAAAAGTGATATTGCGGTATATAAAGGGTGTCAAAACATGAATTTGTGTTAAAAATTCACGTTTTTGGAAGAAAATTTATTATAAAAAAAGTACTAAAATTTTTCTCGAGAGGCGAGGGGGGGTTACATTTCAAAATCCAGAGGGGGGTCAGGGGTAAAAAATTCGAAAATTTGGGGGGAGGGGGCCCCAGGATTTTTTTTCTAGGGGGGGGGCAAAATTTCGATGCTAGGGGGTGGACCCCACCCACCCCCCTTGTTCATCTATGGTCCCCAACCTCAAGACTAGTTATTCCAGCCCAGTTGAAGTCCATAGAAGTTATTCTGACCAGCCCAGGGTTAGCGACAAAGTGGCCTCATCGGGCCTATTGTGGGAACATTTTATAACGCGCGACATAAAATCTTCCATTTGAATTCCAAACTACGACTCCAGCGCCAGGGCCATCTAGTGCTCCCTCGCCTGTCATCATAAAACACACATACGTCAGATAGGCAGGGACATTACAGTATCGAAAAAATAAATAAAGCATTAACGCAATCAAAGTCAAAAAGGAGATTTTTTTCTCCTTGAGATTTGTTTTTTTACGAAGTCTGTGGATCCTGCGGTCGTTTTCTTCATCATAACTTACTAACTAAAGTTTAGTTTAAAAAATAAGATATTTTTTATAACCGATAAAGTATGGGTGGCGTAATTACAATATAGCCACGATTTTTTTTGGGAAGGGAAGGTCAAAGGGTGTCTACAAACAAAATGTCCCACGCATGTTTTATGTGTTACAAATATGATATATTCAAATATAATTGAAAACTATAAGAGCAGTTTGGTGTCAGACTATGATAAATATTTAATTAAAACAAAATAAAAAAAAACAAAAACCAATAACTGACCTCAGTGCAATCAGGACCATCACAGGCGCTGAGAAAGAAATGACCGCACAGTTGATCGGCCATAATGGTGTCGCTGTGATGGGAGGCTTCGTCGAACTTGTAGTAAGAGCCCGTCCATAATTTACGTTCGTAACAGGGCTGGGCTTTGCGAAGAAGTTGTCGGTAGTGAGCGCTGCGTTCCTCGTTCCCCATGCCTTCTGCCATTTTTTCCGCAGCCGCCAGTGCCGCTAGCCATAAACTCCCGCAATACGCGCTGAAATCATCGACTAACCAACTAGTCTATACAAACATCACAGGTGGACAGGGTGGGAAAGGGGGGTTGGTTTATTACACTGCCCCCCCCAAAAAAAATCTGGAAACTGCCGACATTTTACCCCTCCCGTCACCACTCCTAGAATTTAGGGGTACCACAAACATTACCCTTAAAATCTAGGGGTAGTAGTACTAAAAACGCTAATAATAGGGTATTTAGAGGACATTCTCAAAAATTTTTTTGAAAATTTTGTTGGATGTTCTTCTTTCTCAAAAATAAAATCCGGGAGGCTAACCTTTTTACACTCACGGAATTCATTAGGTTCCCAGTTTCCCCTTAAATAAACACACACGATACTATTTAAAAAGCGGATATTTTGGTCTATCTTTCTGGCAAGAATTTTTCCTAAAATAAAAAAAAATAAAATTTTTAGTAGTTAGTGTTTTAAACCTGGAATCCTTTATAAAAATATTAGAGCTGGTTTCTCTAGTAACTAAAAGTTTTATGAAGGATTTTGGCAGTTTCAGGGGTTTTGATAAAAGTATACCCAAATGACTGCCACGGTTCAACTGCGTTGAACTTTAAACTTCAATCCTCAAGAAGGAAAATCTCCAGTAAATAAATAAATTGCTTGTTAAGTAATAATTTTCATCTAGTTTTCATTTTGTTATAAAAAATGTGCGCAGAGTAGTAAAAAACAGTTGTCTTTTAATTTGTCATGTTTATAAAAGCACACGCCCAACAAACTAAAATTATTTAAAAAAAAACTGTGAAATTTGTTTAAGGATTGAGTGCGCTAGTGTTATGCCCAACAAACTAAAATTATTTAAAAAAAAACTAAAATTTGTTTAAGGATTGCGTGCGCTAGTGTTATGTTGATTTAGTTACCTTGTTCCTTTCATTCGCCAGGCGTCGAATGTTTGATCGCAACAACCGGAATTTTCAATCATCCCATCACCATCTGAATCCCATTCTTTACATCCCACCGCGATCAAAGCCTAAACTTTAAAAAAATATTTCTTTGAGCTAAAATAAACATTCCTAACGTATAATGACGCTATGATATAATATAAAACCTGAATAATAGCATACCAAAAAAGAATTATACACCTATTTTTTAAGTAAGTTAAGCATTAGCTTAGCTAAGCTGTCTGCTCTTGAGCTTTCCGTTTAAAAATCATTTTAGTTGCACTACTATGTTCTGAGACTTTTTAAAAACTAATAACGCCAATGTGGAATTGAAAAAAATTAATTTATTGATGCAGAATGCATTCTTGCTAGATAATTTTTATCAGTTATTGTACAAAATCGATAAAATTCGAATCCGCGAATGTAAAATCAAAGTTAAAAAATAGGATTTATTATAAATGTGTGGCTGCCAGCGAAATGCAATGCGGATTTTCAACACTTGTACAACTCATATTTTTTAAAGCTGTGGAATCATGGCATAATCTAACCTTGTTGCGGACTTTACAGCGAAAAAAAATCTTTTAACAAAAATAAACGTACCTCAACAGCAGGAAAAACTTTTTCCAAAAATTCTTCCTTGTTAGTTTTGTCGGTAAGATGTTTCCAGTCCCGATAGCTTAAGAGAACAAATTTTAAATTTAAGTCCCGCCATTTGGCTGTATTATGCATCCGATATGAATTGGTTTCAACCCAGGGTTCGCACGCTGGAAAAGAAAAAAAAGTTGGTATTTCGGTTAATTAAATTTTTGAGAACTGTAGTATCGTACACAGATCTGTGCACGGTGTGGAAATGCCCCCCCCCGCTTTATTGGAGGATTTGCCTTCCCCCCCTGCCAAAAAATGAAAAAGTACCCTAAAATTATGACGCAATTTTTACCTATGATGACGCCATCATCGTGAATTTTTTACAGTTTTTAGTCTATTTTAATGTATTATAAGCCATTTTAGACTTATTTTTACCTTATTTTTGCTTTTTTGTCTCTTTTTCCCCTTTTCCCTTCTTTTTTCTTTCTTCCCTGCTTGCTCTCCCCGTTTTATTACCCCCCGTTTCGCAATTGCCCCCCCTAATAAACCCTGGGGGGGGGGGGGCAGTGCACAGGTCTGCGTACAATATTTTATTTACAAATATTAGTAAGTATACATATTGAACATTTAACCATCAAAGACAATAAAGCAGTATAATGATTCGTTAAATTGAAAAAAAAATAACTCTAATAATCTGACAAGAGTTAATTTAATATTGTATTAAATTAAAAACGTATTTTAAAAAAAAAATTTAAAGAAATATGATGCAACTAAAGCTAATTTTAAAGACCAAAAAATTAAATTATACACCCTAGATGTTGTATAATATGTGAATCAGTCAAATAAAATGGAAATTAAAAAAATACTTTAAACAACTATCAAATTCTCGAATTAACCAGTTTATTAAACTATTAAAATCAAGATTTCTTTGATAATGCAAGAAAGCATGATTTTTCCATCCGTTTGATCCGACTATTTTATCATTTTTATCAAGATATAAAGCGCGGGATGAAATAGTCTCTTTTTTGCCCTGTAGCATATTTTAAAGTAAGTTTGTCACCTTCAAAAGGTTCCATTAAAAATCATGTTTCATTTAACGGCTAAAATATTTAACCAAAAATTGATATAATTTAGATCCGCCAATATGTTTCCAAGATACAGCCTTCGAAAGGTTCAAGTTTTGTCATAGTGCAAGTATTTTTGCTGCGTATAGATAAATAAAATCATGATTGTTGTTTTTATCAACAAATTGCGCAAGCACAGTAACCCCGAGTGACAAATTAAAAATCAAAGAATTGTTGGTTTATTAATTAGGAGAAGGGCTGTAATTGCGAAGTCATTATATTTTGTGGTTATGTTTTAAAACTTTTCATTTTGAAAATTAGTAAGGCCCAAGATCTAAATCAAAAGTGGTTCTTGCGAAAGCCGTACAATTTCTTGTTTGTTTTCCACTCTGTCTGCGTTTGGATCTAATAGATCAGTATAAACAAACGAATACATTTAAAATTTGTGCTTTGGAATATTTTATAAAAAGAAAAAGCACATAGTATGACTTTCAAAATTTAACCACGTTTAATATTGCTCTGGCTGACGTGGTTCCACGGGGCTAAATTTTGTGGTGGCCCCCAACTCCATGAATATAAATAAAGTTACAAAATAAATTTTAAATGTATTTTTAGAAACTAATATTGTCCTGGTATGAATTAAAAACCATTTTTTTAATATTAATTAAAAGTTTTAAAAAAATTAATTAAGTTTAAGTTGTGGTAGAGTTCATTATTATTTTTCTGTTAAGCGGAACTAAAGAATATAATATACCCGTTGAAACGAGTATACCAATACCAGGGTTTCCCAGGTCATGAGGAACTCTCACGCCCGTTTTGACTGGTGCAGATTCTCCGTCGTAAAAATAAGACACAACTTTTGGCTTGACATTGTACACTTGATCAGCTAAAAAAATTTAAAAATAATTATATATTTTTTATTTTGTTTAAAAAATATGATTCCGTAAACAATATTTATATTTTAAGTTTAAATTCTCTTTAAATTATACTTCGTGAAATTAAAAATCTATAATTGTTGATTATCAAAAGTAGGAAATAAACATAGATAGTAAATTTTGGTTTATAGGAGAACCAAGACCGATTACTTAGCACTACCTGCAAAACTAAATATCTTCGAAAAGCTTCGGCAATTAAAACGAAGGAAACTCCTGAGCTTCGCCTCTTAAATGAGTGATTTAAGCTTGTTTAAACTTGAACTACATTTTAAATTATAAAAATTTTTGACAAAATAACCTATGGAATCACTTTTTTATTATTCATAAAAATAGTACAAAAATAAAGCGGAGCTTTGGATTCCAGGGGTTGTTTCGGAGCTCCTAAAAGCAGAGCTTCACTCCGGACCTCGGAGCTTCGGAAAACATAATCTGTCTGTATAAAACTCCTTTAAACTCCCAAGTTTTTAAGAAAGGGTCGACCTTGAATACATTAGTTTACAATCTAGAAGGAGGTCAGAGGGCTTTTTAGACTTGTATTAAATTTCAACGACTAAAATGTGTATAAAACCTTAAAAAGTCAGGTATAAAAAGTCAAATTTGTTTTTTTTACTACAAAATTGTTTTTTAAAGTAAAAATAGACCAAAAATATATATTTAAAAATTGCCTGGGAAGGCAAAGGAGGTCTATTTAATAATTTGAAATGATGTAGGGTGTTAAAATGAACAAATGTTAGGAATGGTTATGGGTCTCTATATTAATCGCCAGGTTGGTTGGAGCAAAATTTTGAGGCTAAAAGGGTGGTCCCCCCACACACACTGCTCTTCCCAACACTTAGTTTGATTATTTTGTTTTTCTATAGCTATGGGATTATATTTTTTAATTAAAAATAATTTTAAGAAAAATACCAAATTCTGATTGGACGGAAAGTTCCAAGTTAGGCCATAAAAGTGCTAAAGCAAACGACGCATAAAAGTGAACATCGTATGTATTAAACATTCTGTATTCCCATGCTAAAACATTGGAACATAATATTGTATTAAAAATTATGCAAAAATTATGTATTCACTCTTACAAAAAACTTTAGGAATATAAGGTGAAAATGTAAATGTAAAAAAAGAAATAAAACTTAAATAAAATGTTACGAGCTTAAATGAAAAGAAATTGCAGAAATAAAACCCCTTGTTAGCCAATGTTTTATATTAAAATTCTTTCTTTTTTATTTTCCAACTAGGCATGCACCAGAGCTAAGTTGTAAGCACCGGGCTGGTATTTCCCCCATTTTTCGGTCGGTACCGGTACATAAACACTGGGTTCTCACGTTTCTGAGGGATCAAATGATTACGGCCTCGTTTTATTTTGCAATTCACGTTGAGATTCTTATTTATAGTTTCTTTACGAACATATGGACCCTTTAACATTTTTAAGCATTTTTTAAGTAGTGAATTATAGAGGGAGTCCACCCCGATGTAATCCAAAATAAGACAACTACAAAACCTTGATTTTAAAATAACATTATTTTCCGATGTTAAAAAATTTACATCAAATAAACTTTCAGAATATTAAGAATTCTAATATTCCTCTAAAATAAAATAAAATTAAATTAAGGCATTTCTGATTTTTTCATAGTTTTTTTAATTTCCTTCTGAAAAACTTTTGGATTAACAAATACAAACAAAAATAGAAAGAAATAATCATAAAACACTTTTTATATTTTGTTTTTACTTTATTTAAGATTTTTAAAAATCTAAGAAATACATAATAGAAAGGAAGAGAGGGTATAAGCATAGGTGGGCAGGAGGGGTGGGGGGGGGTTTGGGGGAAATCCCGATTATAGCCGACATCGACATTTCCCCAAAATTTGAGGGTACCCCGGACACCCCCCGCTCCTAAAATTGGGGGGTCCCTCCCAGTACTAAAAACACTAAAAATGGAAATGGGGTATTTGAGGTATACTCCAAAAAATTTTTTGGAACACCCCCCCCCCCAGATTTCGCGGGTTGGGTACCCCCACCCTCAAAATCCGGGAGGCTGCCCACCTATGGGTATAAGTTATAAAATTTTTAAAAATTCAGTATTTATTAATAGTGAAATATATATACATATGTGCATGAACTTGCAGTTAAAACATAAGTTAACATACAAACCTTAATGTTTTTGAACAAGATGAAATACCCATATAATAACTTGCAAACACACATTATATATATATACATATTTATAAAATTATAATTATAAATTGAATGCATAATTTATGTAGTATATTAATGAAAATACATATACGTGGCCGGTGGCCATAAAGAATATATGCTTATGCGTGCGCTTAAATTAGGCTTTTTTACAGTTCAGCACAAGCGTTCAACACTTTCCAAATAGCGGAACCTGTGCATCCCTATTTTCAGTCAAATAAAACTTAATTTTAAATTAAAGGTTTTTTCAAGTTTGTTTTGGTCTTTTCAATTAATTTATTGATTTTTAAACTCAGTAGTTTATTTATGCTTATTATAAATTTTTGTTTTTGAAATTAACGTTTTGGTTAGGGCCCAACCGGATATCTGGTCCTATCTGGGCCGGATATCCGACCATTATCCGGTCTGGCCGGACTTTTCAAATATCCAGCCGGACTTTTTAAGTATTCGGCTGGACTTTTTATTTTTTGTATAAAAATTATTTTTTACTTTTAAAGTGATAATTGTTAATATTTTTATATTTATTTTTTGAAAAATCATTGCGCAATTATATAAGAATCTTTACCATGTTTATTACTGTTGTAAGATTTTATTTAATCTATTGTTAATACTATAATAAAAATACTAACTAAGTTTATTTATTTATTTTGTCAATTTAAAACAAATGTTTTAAATTTTATTTAAAGGTTTCCTGCCATTAGTTGTTTGCTACAAATATTCTAGGTTCTTCAATCATTTAAAAATTCAATTTATAAAAGGTTTTATTAATAATTTTTTAATTTGTTGTGCGGTTGGTTTGTCAAAAGTGAAAAATTTGGAAAATAATAAACAAAATGCGCTTTAAAATTAAAAACTTTGCACTAGTTTATATTGGAAGATCAAACATAAATCAGCGTATGGTTCTACAAATTATTGTATATATGTGTAATAGAATGTCTTGTGAAGTATGTTTAAAGACAAAAGCAAATAATGACAGTTTTTTAGATGGTTTATTTTTCCAAAAAAGTTAGATTCGTAATAATTAGAGGTTCAATTCTGATTTGTTTGTTTGTTCTGATTTTGATTTTTTATTTGTTTTTGTTGTCGTTTTTATTTTGTTTTTGCTTGCTATTTATCAAACTCCAGTGATCTTAATATATTTGTATATAATTTATTAACTTTTTTAGCTTCAATTGCTAAGAATTGTTTGAAAATAAGCTCTGTGACTGAGAAATTGTGAGTATTTTTGATTTTCATAAATATTATATCCATACAACTAGGAAAAAACGTGTTATAGACGTTTGGCAAATGACATTGCTCTGAAACCCAATATCCGGTTCGGTCTGGCCGGACTTTTTGTTCAATCCGGTCCAGTCCGGACCGAAAACTCCCGGTCCGGTTGGGTCCAAGTTTTGATCATCTTAAAGTTGTAAAGTTTTTTTTGTAACTATCCTGTTTATTTTAATACTTACCCTATAACTTTTTAGGTTAGTTTATTTCGTAGTTTTATTCTATGTGTTGATTTTACCTTGTATCAGGGACCTAACCAGGGGGGCGGGGGGGAGGGCGGCCGCCCCCCCCCCGAAACGGTCGGACAGGGGGAAAATAAGGATAGTGGTTGGGCGGGGGAGGGAGCGGCCGCGCCCCCGAAATGGTCGCCAGACAGTAAAATTTGGGGGTTTTCAGAGGCTAAAAATTCAAAATTTTCTAGAGTTCAAGGTTTTCAGAGTCAAAATTTTCTAGCGCCTCGCTAATCGCTCGGCGCCAAACTATAAAATAATTTTAGTACCCCAATTGACCCGCAAAAATCAAAACTTTCTCCGCTTTGCTTCGCTCAGCGGTCATTTTCTATGGTATACATTCATATATCTCGCTTTGCCTAATGCTAATGTTATTTCAAAGTTAGTACAATATTTTTTATAAGTAATAAGTACTACACAGAAAGCAAAACAAACAATCATATTGGTTGATTTATGTACCTCCCCCTCCTAAATTTTCTAGCCGCCTATAGCATTGGCTCGGATTTTTTTCATATAGGTAGGTAGGTACCCTAAAAAACATGGAGTCGAGATGCTGCTCATGTGCTTTGGTTTACAATGTGGGCAAGGGCGTCGCCAGGGGGGTTATGGGGGTTGTAATCCCCCTTTTGGGCTGGCGGAGGTAAAAATTTGGAGGTCCCAAGAGAACAATTTTAAAAATTTTTCTCGCGCTTCGCTCCGCTCTGCGCTCGACATTTATATACCTTTTTATAACTTTTAAGTGATGTTTCTAATGAATTTTAAAGACAATTTTTGAAAATTTTTTTGTGCTATCGCACGATTTTTAATATTATACCTTTTTAAACCAACAATTTTTCACATTTAACTTAAAAAACAATGCAAATAACAGCAAAAAAGAATCACCTAGCGCGAAGCGCAAAAATGTTACCCTTTTTTAATGTTTTTTACGGTATTTTGAAAATTTGGAGTACAACCCCCTACAACCCCCCCCCTTTGAAAAATTTGTATGGAGTACAACCATACATGGGCACGGGGGGTTGGGGGGGGGTTAAACCCCCCAAATTCTGAGAAGGGGGGTTTAACCCCCCCCCACTTAGAAGTGGGGGGGGGGGAGAAAAGGTTAACCCCCCCCAATTTAGGAAAAATGAAGAAAAAAATGTCTTTAAAATGACTTCTAACTACCTCGCAACTTAAGTTTTGAGGTTAAAATGAATGTTCTAAGCAATAAAAAGCTCAAAAATGCTATAAAAAGGGTTTTTTGACCTAAAATTAGCGTTTTTTACCTATTTTTCCTTTAAAATCGAAAAACGATATGGGTAAAATGCACTCCAGAAAAAAACGATATGGGTATTTTGCGTTTCTCGGATTTTAACCCCCCCCCTAATTTGGGGTTTAACCCCCCCCCCCACTTCGGACCAACTTGCCCATGTATGAGTACAACCCCCCCTTTCCCAAATCCTGGCTACGCCCCTGAATGTGGGTGTAGACAAGGGGTCTAAAAGGTCTCTACATTCCTTTTTTGTGAAATCCAGGCTCTGCCAAATTGTGGTAATGTAATTTTTAACTAAGAAAACATGTTTTTACCGCTAAAAAAATTGAGATAATAGGTTATCAGGTGAAAAACAGTGTATTATACAGCTTTATCTACGTTTATTCCTGCTTTTTTAACGTTTTCAAAAATTAAGGGAGCTCTGCCCCCCCTCCCCGAAATTTCGGAGGGGGGGGGGTGGCGGAGCCCCCCGCCCTCAAAATTTTTTTTGTACTACAATCCACACCCCCCAAAATGAAACTCTGGATACGTCCCTGCCTTGTATTTAATGCTTTATTTGCTTTTGACTGCATTACAGATCAAGTCTGATAATGATAATGATACTCCAAAGTATTGAAGCATCACAATGTATGGAATGAAAGTTTTAACTACTAGTTTGCTATTAATTGTGTAACTACGGTCGGTTTTACGGTTTTACTTCATGTTTTTGCGAACAAAAATAAAGATGATTATATTATTTTTCATAATCCTTAATCTTACATTCGAGGTATGCAAAACGACCATGTTTTTTAAAAAGGTCAATGGTAGTTGCAGTGAGGTGAGGTTCTTCTGTGATCCAGGATTCATCGTACTTAAACCACACGCTGCCGCCATCACTTATGAAGTAGAGTTCATTAAACAAAGCAGATTTGTACCAGGTAGGAATATATCTAAACATTAATAAATCAAACTCTAAATAATATAATCAAAACTCCGCCATTGATCCCAAAATCACGGCTGTTTAACGTTTAGGGTAAAACGGTAAAACTCAGGGGGTTAGTGACCGTTTTTACAAGAAGTGACTTTAACACGTTCAAGACGGCATTAATATTCTAGTGTGTTGTTTGTTTCTCTAATCTGCTACAATTATCTTGATTCAGTCAATAAGTGACTTAGTTACAACACTGCAGCAGCACCTGCAGTACTAACATACAAATCAATTTTAACCTTTTTTATGGAGTGAACTTATAAAACTTTAAATTAAGCTTCACATTAAAAAAAACGCAAAAAACTCACGCATGTGAGAGAACTGGGTTTTGCCAGGAGTCAATTTGTTTTTCCCAGTTATGAAAGGACGCAAGTGAATATCGGCACAGTTCAGGACCCGCATCGAAATTTTCACCGAAAAATTCCGTGTATTTCCTGAAATAAAAGTGAAATTACTTTAAGCTTTAAAAATAAACATTTAACATAACGATCGCACTAAGAGTACTCAAACTAAAAACGTCACACTAAAATTGTCAGTCTTAGTCTGTATGATTAAATAGAATGGTTTAATTAATTTTAAATGCAATTTTAACAACAAAAAAAGTATAATACTAATAACCATAGATGAACAAGGGGTAGGGGGTAGCGTAGGGTCCACCCCCCCCCCCTCTAGCCTCGAAATTTCCGCCTCCACCCTAGAAAAAATCCAGGGCCCCCCTTTAGATTTTAAAACCTGACACCCCCCTCCTCTTTCAAGAAAATTAAGTATTTTTTTATACTAAATTTTCTTCCAAAAACTTAAATTATTAACACAAATTCATGTTTTTACACCCTTTTTATACCAGAATATTGCTTTTTATTCAATAAAATATAGTATTGTTTTATAACAAACTATTATTAAACCTTTCATAGTTTAAAAGTATTTTGCTTCGGAAGTTGGACCCCATCTGACACTGACCCCCCTCCCCCTCTAGGTTTCAAAATCTTCCACCCCGGGTTGACCCCCCTAAAAAGCTAGGGGGGTTCGACCCCCCTCCTAGATTTTGAAATGTCATTTACCCGGGCTAAACACCCCCTAGCTTCGGTGACCGTGTTCATCTATGCGAATAACCTTTTGTATTCTCTCAGCTTTCCTTCAAAATGAACAACAGGCATATCCCAAGCCAAACAAAATTCCATCGAAGTTTCCGAATTGCTTCCCACCTGGACTTGAGAGCACAAAGCCACAGCCAGTTCGTCCCCATGGGGGGACTCTTCGGATTTACAAAAATCCAACGTCCCATCTTGAATTAAAGAGTGCCATACATTTTTCCCAGTACCCGTCGGCACAAAACTGGCACGCGATATAGATTGCCCTTTCTAAAATCTTAACAACATTAAAAAACGTTTGGAAAATAAAAAAAACCACTTTAGTTTGAATTTAAAATTTATATTACAAGATTCACAAAAAGACACCGTTTTTCTGTTGTTTTATCTGGCCAAAAACAACACATTTTACTATAGAATTGAAAACTACAAAAAACTTTTGATAGCTTGTTTCATATACATACTTAAGATAAGAAAATCTCATTTTTAAAAAAGCTAATTTCAATTCAGCTTGTTTTCAAGCAAAATACGGCCATGTTTCAACAGCAAAAATAAAATTTATTTTATTTTGCTGGACTAAATAAAGGAATCACGTTTATTTTTTTTATGAGAAAAAATTGTATCGGATAATAAGTGTTTTACTGGATTCGGTATTTTTCATATGTGCTATGTGCAAATAAACTGCTTAGGCTTTTATGTTTTACAAAGCTGGTATAACATTTTAAAAATAAAAATGCTCAAAAATAATAATAAAATTGTGATTTTTAAATTTGGCATATATACAGAAAATGAATCTGTAATTCTCAAAGTCAATTCTGGCGTGCTATCTATGACACCACACGTCTTAGGCGTAGCTAGATGTGGCGGAGGAGGAAGAGAAATAAAAAAGAAAAAAACAGAGAGAGATGAGGGGGAATAGCAGGAAGAGAAGCAGAGGTAAGTTCGCTATCACAAGCTAAATTTTTTTTAAAAGGAGCCCTAAAGTTTTACGGCTCCGGCCGAGAGATTGCATGCATATAAGCTTTTTTTCTATTCATACAAAAACAAAAAAAGACAAAAGGATGACAAAAAGACGGAAAATTGAGAATGCAGGAAGACGTTAGAAGGAGAATAGAATGAATTTTAAAATTTTTGCAGGATTTTTTTAAGCTGGCGTAGCGCGAAGCGCTTTATTACCCACCACGTGCGTGGCGCTCTCACGTCGCCCACCCATTATAAAAAAATAAATTTAAAAAAAAGCTCATATATAAGAGCAGTCGTAAAGTAAAATATTTTCTGTTGTTACGTTTACTGATAAAATATGCCGAAGACAGTGAAAAGATCCCCAAGAAGAATAGCCGAAAGCAATGGTTCTCATGAAAGCGATACGTTTACTGCAAAAGGCACATTGTTTCGAAAACAAGTATATTATTTATTATTTATATACTGGAAAGGCGAGAAGGACTTTCCGGGGTTTCTCCTTTCTGTTTTGATTTTTTGAGGTGATAAATTACATAATTAAATTTATACTACTAATGTGTCAAAAAATAAAACAAATAGTACAAAAAATATTGATTTAAAACACTGAAGGTTTTAATGTGGGTTGCAACATTTTTTATTTTACAATTTTAGAATGAGTTAGGGCATGGTAGGGGTTGGGGTCATAGATGAACAAGGGGGGGATGGGTGAGGTCCACCCCCCCTAGCCTCGAAATTTTGGGGGCCCCCCATTTAAAAAAATACCGGGGAGCCCCCCCCCCCCCAAATTTTCTAATTTTTCACCCCTGACCCCCATCTAAATTTTGAAATCTGACCCCCCCCCTCCCCTCTCGAGAAAATTTTAAGTACTTTTTTTATACTAAATTTTCTTGCAAAAACGTCAATTTTTAACACAAATTCATGTTTTTACACCCTTTTTATACCTAAATATCGCTTTTTATTCAATAAATTGTAGTATTATCCTATAAAAAGAACTATTATTAAAGTAATTATGGTTTAAAACTGTTTTGCTTTGGACTCCGGACCCCACCTGACCCCCTTCTGGATTTCAAAATTTCGCACCCCGGGTTGACCCCCCTAAAAAGCTAGGGGGTTCGACCCCCCCCCCTAGGACCCCCTCCTAGATATTGAAATGTCATTTACCCTGGGTAAACACCCACCCCTAGCTTTTTGACCGTGTTCATCTATGGTTGGGGTAGGCGAAATGAAGGGGGCTCGCATCTAATACACAAGCTAAATTTAAGAGTGTGTCCAACTGTATAGGTATTTTGCTGTTTATTTTATAACTCAAGCTTCCGGTGTCGGATAATATTTTCGCCCCCCATGATAAACTCTTCATACATGAGATGAGGGCCATAATATTTTCGGCCCCCGGCGAAATCCTCACAGATACTTGCCATGATATTTTCGCCTCTATCATTATATTTTCACCCCCCTCTAGGGGGCATAGATGAACAAGAGAAGTAGGGTAAGGTTCGGTCCACCCCCCTAGCCTCGAAATTTTGGGCCGCCCCCTGGAAAAAAATCCAGGCCCCCCCTCCCCCCAAATTTTCAAATTTTTTACCCCGACCCTCCTCTAGATTTTGAAATCTGACCCCACTCCCTCCCATCTCGAGAAAATTTTAAGTACTTCTTTTATACAAATTTTCTTCCAAAAACGTGAATTTTTAACACGAACTCATGTTTTTACACCCTGTTTATACCAGAATATTGCTTTTTATTTAATAAAATGTAGTATTATTTCATTAGAAACTATGAATAAACCTTTAAATGGTTTAAAAGTATTTTACTTCCGACATTGGACCCATAGGTGAGAACGGCCGGGGAAGCTAGGGGAGTGGTTACCATAAATGAACAAGGGGGGTAGGTTGGGGTCCTACCCCCAGCTTCGAAATTTTGGGGGCCCATCTCGAAAAAAATCCAATGCCCCCCTCCCCCCAAATTTTCAAATTTTTTACCCCTGACCCCCCTCTAGATTTTGAATAATAATGATAATAATAATAATGATCCGAAGCCTTGAAAACAGAAGCTTTGTTTCGGCTTATTTAAGCTTAAAATATCTCTTCAGTTATTCTTATATATTTTTAAGACTATTTTTTATCGTTTCAGAAGATCTAGAGTTCCAAAGGCAAGTTCTTCTATGGAGCTCAGAGATCAAAAAAAGATCACTATATAAAGTCACATGTTTTTCTTTTATTTTTATGTTATAAATTTTTGTTAAAACTAAAATATAAGCTAAATTAAATATGATTAACGATTCAACTCACGTGACTAAGTCGCCAAACAAAGTTTATTAAAATACCACGGAATAAAATGTATTGTTTACAAAAAAAACTAGCCTTGAAAAATGCTCTAAGAATAGAGCAGGAAAAAGGGGCGATTTTTCCCCGGGCGTATGTTTAGACAAAAAAGATGTGGACTAGTCTGAGATGGACATTATGTGGACTATAGGAAATTTGCATTTGAATTGGGCAGCTGCTCACTAAATAAAAATTTCTACCATATGATAATGATTTGTTTATGCATTGATCTAATCACACAGCACTGTTGCATTTTTTTAGTCTGATGAAATGTCAATTTAAAAAAATTATACTCACAGCAATTTTTGACAAGCGCAAAATCGCCATTTTTTAATTAGAAGGATATATTTGTATGAGTAAGAAACAACTATAAATTTGAAAAAGTTGCGATTTCGCGCTTGTCAAAGATTGCTGTGAGTATGATTTTTTCAATTGACATTTGATCAAACTAAAAAAATGCAACAGTGCTATGGTGATTAGATCAATGTATAAACAAATCATTATCATATGGTAGAAATTTTTATTCGGTGAGCAGCTGCCCAATCCAAATGCAAAATTCTTATTGTCCACATAATGTCCATCTCAGACCAGTCCACATCTTTTCTGTCTAAACATACGTCTGGGGAAAAATTGCCCTTTTTTCCTGCTCTATTCTTAGAGCATTTTTCAAGGCTAGTCTACCACTTTTTTTGAATTAAATTAAAGAATAGCCTAAAAACTATAGTTTTAAGTGCGCAATGACATATGTTTATAATCATTCCAGTGCCGAGATATATTTTTTTAAATAAAAAATAATAAGAAGAAGAAGATAAATTTAAATTACAAAATTTACCCACGTTGTTTAATTATAGTTAGTGCGGTGCAGTTGCGCTCCAGGCAAAGTTTATGTACGTTCTCTAAATATAGTTAACGCGATGCCGTGCGCCAATGATTGCAATTATAGTTTTAAAGTAAAAATAATAATAATAAGAAGAAGATGATGAACATGAATTACAAAATTTACTCACGTTCTCTAAGTATAGTTGGCGCGGTGCCGTGGATTAAATTGCAGTGTGGCACCCCGCACCACCGATAATTACCGGCGCGTGGCGCTCCCGCACCACCGACGCTTATTATTATTTTTTAATAAATAAAACTTTGAATTAATTTTGTCATCAGTAATACAAGAATTAAAAAAAGTACTCTGTTGTTTTTGCCGTTTTCCGCGCGGTTGAAGCAGATGGCGCTGGGAACTGGTTCCGTTTCTGCCACCAATTAAAACCCGTCTGCTTTTTTTGTGCGGTTTCTATGATAGGATGTTGGTTGTCTGCTCTGTACAATCCTTATTGTTGCCAAAGGGCTGTTATTGTGCAGTTGGGATTTTTCATTTGTCTATTTTTCAAATTTTTTATTTTGATCAATAAATCGATAACAAGGACCTAAATGAAAAAGTGCTTCCTAAGAAAGTTGTGTATTTCCTTCTTCTTTCTAATGAGCCCATGTTTATTTTTGATCAATCAATAACGAATAAGGAATATCGCTTTTAAGGATGGAGCGTTGGAATAATAATAATAATAATAATAATAATAAGAAGAAGAAGAAGAAGAAGAAGAAGAAGAAGAAGAAGAAGGTTCTGAAATCCAAAATTTCTACATCGTTATTTCATGAGCAATACGTAATTTTTCCTTGAACTGCAAAGTAGGGAAAGTAGGAAAAAAGCCCTGAGAAATAGGAAAAAGGCCATTTAGAGAAGGGGTTAAAGCAGAAGTTTTAGAATCAAATTCCCAAAAAAAGTTTTAAAAAATTATTTTGTACTAAATCTTACATAACCATTATATTTTGTTTACGTTATATGTTATTATTATACCTATATCGCCCGAAAAAAACTGCTTGGTTGATCCGGCCAAATAAAATTCAAAAAAACTAAAAATATCAAAAAGAAGTTGATAATTTTTTTTTAATTTAATTAATCCTTAAATTTTTAATTGCGTCTAGCGCCTGTCTCAATATTGAATTTAACAATAGTTTTGGTTAAAACAACACGGTTTTTAAAAAATTTAATTTTTGAACAAAAAAGACAAAAACAAACCTGGCTGATCAGGAGATTGTCGTTCATCAGGTCCTTCTGCAACAACAGGGTTACCTAAATTATATTTCATTAATATAACTAAATTTTTAAAATACTTTTTAATCTTTAAACTCTCTTTAAATACGCTTTTTTTAAATAATTATTGCAACAAAAATAACAATAAAACGTCTATAAAACAGCCACTGGTGGCGCAAAAATGTCTTGAGGTAATTTACCCCCCCCCTGGCGCTGTGACAACTGACAACTATTATTAGAGAACGTAAGTAATTTTTGTAATTCATTTACATCTCTTTTATTACTATTTAACGTTTATATTTTAAAATTTATGTTTTTTATTCATTAGTGATTGATCAGAAATAAATCTGGGCCCATTAGCAAGAATAAAATTAGAAAAAAACTTTTTTGTTGGTTTGGGATTAGAAGCGCAGTGAAAGCATTTGGCTAAGACCAAGAGATTCGGTAAACAACGGGCTCCAATTTTTAAACGCCTCGTAAAACTCACAATATTCAATCACAATGAACAAGGTGACGTTCATGCCTAAATCTGCTTAGACACTGGGATGACATCTGCGCGGACCGGGAAATAAAAGTAAATAACCTCATAATGCGCATGTGCAAACCCATGCAGGAAAGATATCAGGAAAAAGAATACCGCGAGCTTCCACAAATGGCATATAACGCTACTTGCCAAAGCAAAAGGGTATTAATGAGATTAGTCATGCTGTAAGAAAACAACAAGGTCATTAATAAGTTATTAAATACGTTTTAGATAAAGATAAAGCTAAGTGATATAACTAAAGCCCAAGCTCTGAATATTTAAAATCGTTGCGGAAAAGGGCTCAAAGTCAGGATAATCGGTCTATCGAAACAATTTTATATGTAAATACTTTAACGTACGTAGTTTGCGCAGTATAAATAATGGTAATCTTTTAGATTCTTTGTTGTCTTCCAAAAATTATGACTTTTTACGTTTTTTTTGTTTAGAAATCTGGCTGCATCAGAAATAACAAATACCATGTTAGGTACAAAAAAATCAATATACATTAAAATCAGGCAAATTAGAAAATATTGACCAAGTTCGCTATTTAGCTATTTATGTTTGCTCTGATCAATTCGCTATTTAGCAAAAACCGTGCAAAAATTTCAATACTTTTTTGCGCTTTTTCCACAGAAAATATTAGTAATCTTCTAAAGGCTTATATTACATCCGCTTATTGTATTAAGTCTGTAGTAAAGTCATCTTATATGCAAAAGGATACAGATTGCATGGAATGAATTTAAAAAGTTTTTACTCGTAGGTTATACACGAGATGCTCATTTCCGTCAGTTGATTATAAAACCCGTTTGCAAAAACTAAATTTAATGAAAAATTGTTATATTACGCAGAAAAAAGGATTAAGGAATGATTTTTAAAATTTTACATAGATACACAGATTTTGATTATAAAAAACTATTTTCACTTTTTCAAGATGCTTTCAGTCGGGTAATTTTTAAAATTAAAAAAAAACTTTGCAATGAACAGATTGCGTTAATGGTGTATCAATGCAAAGCTGACATTCAGGAAAATAACAAAAAGAGAGGTTAAATTTTTGAAAAATATTAACATGGAAATAGACAAGTTTTTTGTGGACATTAAATTTTATGCCGCTGTTTTGTAGTTTCTAGTTTAGGAGATTTTCAATAAAATAAATTTTGGACATTTTAAATCTGTTGTTTTTATTTATTTTATTTTCATTTTTCTTTAATTTTTATTTAACTTTTGCCGCTAAACAAAAACCCCAAAATCCTGGGTGTTACTTTCAATCCAAAACTAACATTCAATAACCATGCCACCAACATAAACAACAAAGCATCCAGGCGCAATAAGGTTCACAAAGCCATGGCTGGCACCAGCTGGAGCCAATAGAGAGAAACAATAGTCACCTCCTACAAAGATATAGGATGCACGCCCAATTCTTAACTACGGAGCCCCAATATGATCACCCAATCTTTCAAAATCCCATTTTCAAACACTACAAGCAACACAAAACACGGCCCTCAGAATAGCAACCGGCTGCCACAAAATGGCCCCAACCGACCATCTTCATCAAGAGACTAAAGTCGTACCACTCGAAAGCCACACCAACCTTCTTTCAACACAATTTTTAGCAAAAACCAAGCAGCCAACACATCCATCTAACGGAATCACAGCCAATGACCATAGACCAAGAGAGATGAAACACACCCTCCAATCAAATCTTGGACCAACAGCCAAAAGTTTCTACAACCATATGCTTACAGAAAAAACCATCCAATCAAACATCCACTCATATTTCGTCAAAGAAAACATTTCGCAACTCCAACCTAACGCACTATTACTAGTAATACTAATTCCAAGATATCGTACGTACAACTCTTTGCAGTGATTTAGATTTAGTATTGTTAAGGTACTTTACAAACTGCTAATACGTTGATATAAACTACAGTGATAAAATTATTTAAGTAAAATGTTTTCCTAAGATTGTATGTAGAACCTTCTAGAACATTCTGGAAAGTGAGGTCATATTACCTAATGCTCATTGGCTAAGAACTTTCTAGAAACTTCTGGAAGCATGCTTTGCTGGTATATAAATGGGGCCTGTTAGCTCCTGATTATTATTGTGTATAATTGCCTTTCTTTGTGCTTTTTCATTACTGCTCTGGCTATACTATACTGCTGCTTTGCCTTGTGCTACTTTGCTACTGCTGCTGTTTATCTGTTCCTGTTAGCAAATAAACTACTGTTTTGGAATCTTTTTGTGTACATCGCCACTGAAAACACAACAAGGATTTACTGGCGTGACGAGCAAGATCTTCCATTGTATTTGCTACTGTTGCTGCTACCTTCCTGGTCTGACACCCAGATTACCCAGAATACCTGCTTATTTTCTGGTGTAATTACAGTCACTTGTAAAAATGTCCGAAACTAATAAACTGATCAAGCTGCTTCAAGAGCAAATGGAGATCCAGAGAAAAGAAGCAGAAAGGAGAGAAGCACTTCTTATGGATGAACTCAAACAGTCCAGGATTGAAACCAAGCAATTGATGGAAACACTCTCAATTAAGGGTGTTTCTGGTTTAGCAGTAGGGGCCTCTCCAACTGCTGCCGCCATCCCTAGCTTCCCTGGGTTTGATTCTACTGCTGAACTGTGGACTGATTATTGGGCTCGGTTCCAGACTTTCACTGGGGCAAACTCTATCCCAGCTGAAAAACGAGCTCAAGTGTTTCTGACAAACCAATCAGCCACTACCTACAAGCTTCTTGCAAATCTGGCATCTCAACAGACGCCTCCTAAGGACATCAATGAACTCACAATGGAAGAAATTGTAGAATTTATGAAGGACCAGTTTGACCCTAAACGCTTCATTGTTCGAGAGCGTTTTAAGTTTTGGTCAAACACCAAAAGGAAACCAGGAGAAACCATTCAGGAATTAGCAGCCAGAATTCGTCAGGATGCTGCTACCTGCGATTTTGCTTCTATCAAGAACCCACAAGATGAAGCCTTGCGAACCCGTTTCATCTGCTCAGTGGGAAATGAGGCTGTTCTAAAAGCTCTCTTCAAGATTAAGGATGATGAGCTCAATTTCACCAGAGCCATAGAACTGGCCATTGAAACAGAAGATGCTGCCAAGGTGGCCAAGGAGACTGTCTATGGTTCCAAGGCTGAACCTGTCAAGAAAATCCTGTCTGGAAAACTGCACATGAAGACTGCTACAAACAACATGGCTGGAATCAAGCAACCAGCTGTGAGCCAGCACTTGGGACCTACTAAACAGGTTTCCTGTTTTCGCTGTGGAAAGGCCAATCACAAGGCTGATACCTGCCGCTTCAAAACTGCTACCTGCAATTATTGCAAGAAACAGGGGCATATTGAAGCTGTCTGTCTTTCTAAGCAGAATGCACAGAACAAATCTGGGGTCGCCAAATCTGCACACAGAGTCAAGTTTGTGCACAAAATGGTCCATTCTATTCCTCAGCTACATTGCGACTTCCAGTTGAATAATCAACCTGTGAAGATGGAAATGGACACTGGGGCAGGAGAAAATTTCATCTCTGTTGACACATGGAAGAAGTTGGGAAAGCCAGAGCTGAAACCAGTACAAAACGAACTCTATGAATCTGCCTCAAAGCATTACATGCCAGTTCTCGGAACCTGTGTCCTGGACACAAGTGTTGGCACACACACCAATACTCTGCCACTTCCCTACGTTGTTTGCCGAGTTCCAAAGCTGAACCTACTGGGAAGAACTGCTATTTACCAACTGGGAATATCCATTGATGGAATACTGGAATCTTTATACAATGGATCCAGTACTACTACTGTCCATGCGATCAAGCAGGATTATACTGCAGACAGGTCACTGCAAGAGGCCTGCAAGCAGTTATGCAAGGAATTTCCAGATGTCTTCAAACCAGAATTGGGTTGCCTGAAGAATTTTGAGTTGGAGGTCAAATTTAAACCTGATGTTAAACCTGTCTTTTGCAAGGCAAGACCAGTGTCTTTTACAATTCAGGAAGACCTCAATCATGCCTATGATGAAGGAATTGCCAAAGGTGTGTGGAAGCCCACACAGTTCAATGATAGTGGCACTCCAGTGGTCTCAGTTCGCAAAGCTCAATTAAAGAAAGAGCAACGCCCAAAGATCAGATATGGAGACTACTCAGCCACAGTGAATCCTCAACTGGAGGTCCATCGTCAACCAATTCCTCTCCCAGAGGATTTGATGCGCAAACTAGGAGGAGGATACTGCTTCACCAAAATTGATCTGGCCGATGCCTATAACCAGATTCGACTTGGTCCTGTGAGCCAGAAGAAGCTTGCCTTAAGCACTCACCGAGGGGTGCTGCTTCAATTACGATTACCCTTTGGCATTAGTTCTGCTCCAGCTTATTTCCAGGAAATAATGGAGCAAATGTGCTGCGATCTTCCAGGTGTGGATGTCTACTTTGATGACATACTTGTAGGTGGAAAAACACCACAAGAACATTTGGAAAACCTTCGGAGATTACTACAGCGCTTGGATGAAAAAGGGCTGAGATACCGCTTAGAAAAATGCGTTTTTGCACAGCCATCAGTGGAATACTTGGGCCAGTTGGGCCAGGCCAGCTGGACCAGACACCTTCTTTGACAGGGAGGAGGATGGAGTAGATGTTGACACTGTTTGCTCAATCAGGACCATTGGATTACAGCTGAAGCCGACTGACCCTGGAGTCTTGGCTAAAGAAACATCCAAAGATACAGTCCTGTCTACAGTGATGCGGTACACTAGAGAAGGATGGCCAGCTCACTTAGCTTCTGATGAAGGTTCCACGAATACTGACAAAGACACTGATGAGGACACGCCTATCAGTGAGGGCTGCTCTGTGAAGGATTTCAAGAAGATAGCTAGTTACCTAAGCATTGCCAGCGGGTGCCTACTTTATGGGTCTCGGGTAGTAATCCCTGTGTCATTGCAACAACAAGTCTTGGAGCTGCTTCATTTGGGACATTTTGGCATGCAGCGTATGAAGCAGCTTGCACGCACTGCAGTCTACTGGCCAAGAATTGATGCTGACATCATGGAAGCATGTCGTCTATGCACCTCTTGTGCAGAACATCAAAACAAGCCATCAAAAACTGCAGTTCACCCCTGGATGCTACCAGAAAAACCGTGGAGCCGACTACACATTGACCATGCTGTTAATTTCATGGGAAACAACTGGCTGGTCATGATTGATGCTTACTCCAAGTATCCCTGCATACATGCGACAAGTTCAACTTCTACAAAAGCTACTACCAACCTGCTGGAAGAGGACTTTGCTCATTTTGGTTACCCTCATAGCATTGTCTCAGACAATGCTACTACCTTCACATCTGAAGAGTTCCAGCAGTGGTGCAGGGAATGAGGAATTGTACCCTTAACAGGTGCGCCATATCACCCTGCTACAAACGGAGCTGCTGAACGCCTAGTTCAATCTTTCAAGCAGGCTCTAAAGAAATCATCTTTGGCACCAAGGATGGCACTGCAAGAATTCCTGCAACATTACAGGCGCACACCTTTGCCTACTGGATTTTCACCCAGTGAATTGCTAAATGGACGTCAGATTCGCTGCAAGATTGATGTCCTACTGCCTTCACCTCCACACTTGGCTCAAGGAAAGCAAGCCCAGTTGGCCACAAAGTTCCAAATGAAGGAAAATTCTTCAGCGCAGATTGCTAAGATGTGGTCCTATTCTGTGGGAACACCTTGCTATGCCTTGTACTGTGGTCCAAAACGTGACAAGGATCAAGAAGCTTTGGGTACCTGCAGTGGTCACGAAAGTTTTTGGATCAAGAAGCGTTAATGTCAAGGTTTGCCCCCGTGGTCCAACTTGGCGCAGACACCTGGAATAACTCCGACCTCGCTATGGAGTTCATGAAGATGAGGATCCTGGAGAAACCCCTTTGCAAAAGAATAAAACTGCATACACTTCAATTCCAGAGCTAAGAGACTTGGAGTATAATCAACTGCCAGCAGCTAACAAAAAGAGGAATCCACGCCTACCAACTGGAGATGAATATGGGATTCACAACCCTCGCCGCTCCAAACGAAATCAGACGCAGAAGACTAAGACTTGTTGTAATTAGACTGATCGCCTTCGGTGGGATAACCTCAGGCTGGCAGGGAGGTGTTAAGGTACTTTACAAACTGCTAATACTTTGATATAAACTACAGTGATAAAATTATTTAAGTAAAATGTTTTCCTAACATTGTATGTAGAACCTTCTAGAACATTCTGAAAAGTGAGGTCATATTACCTAATGCTCATTGGCTAAGAACTTTCTAGAAACTTCTGGAAGCATGCTTTGCTGGTATATAAATGGGGCCTGTTAGCTCCTGATTATTATTGTGTATAATTGCCTTTCTTTGTGCTTTGTCATTACTGCTCTGGCTATACTATACTGCTGCTTTGCCTTGTGCTACTTTGCTACTGCTGCTGTTTATCTGTTCCTGTTAGCAAATAAACTACTGTTTTGGAATCCTTTTGTGTACATCGCCACTGAAAACACAACAAGTATATCGCGTAACTTGTCACAGAAAAGTTTTGTATTATTATTGCAACTTTCTGAAATTAGTTTTTAATTTATTTGAGCCAAGTGAGTATTTATCGCTGAGTAATTTTCTTTTTTTTAAATTTGGGTATAACATCGATTTGTTAGGTTCATTTTTAATAGGTAATTATTTTAATTAGTGCTATCATAATCAGATGTAAAAGTAAAAGAAGCAGATACGCAAATTGAGCAAATTAAAAATGGATCAGAACACAAAACCAGATCCAGACAGCTTTTGTCACGTGTTGTTTCATGTACCACTTGAGTCAAACAATTTTGCATACATGCCTCCAAAAATTTTTGAGAACAAAAATTTCCTAAGTTTTGTGGAATTTTCCATAAAAATATTTGGCATATTAAAGTCACCCATTACAAAAGTGGCCTTTTTATGAGGAATCACGAAGGTTAATTCAATGTACACAAAGGTCTTGAGAAGAATTTAAAATAATTTGTATAAGACCGGAAAAAATGAGGAAGAAACAAATATGCACAACCAGCTGTTGTTTTTTAGAAAAATTGTTTTATGTTTATGTTATTTTCGTGTATTATGATCGTGTTTTTTTCGTTAACAACGTCAAATACAAAGTACTTTTAAATCTTCTTGACACCTTTGTGTACAATGAATTAAATGTCGTGATTCTCTATTAATACACACCCAATTAAAAAACTTACATAAATTTTTTTACAATATCTAAATTATTTGCAGATATTGGAGGAAAATATACAGCGAGTACTCGGTAACTACAATCATTATTTAAAAAAATATCAATACATAAATTTTCAATTGAATTAAAATCATCCGGAGTTTTAATTAGAACGGTTTTTAAGTGGTTTTTGGCCAAAACGCAGACACTTCCACCGTTTCGGTTCCTGTCATACCGATAGATTACATAAAGAAAATTTGAATTATAAGTGCGTCTGGAATTTCAGGCAAAAGATGAGTTTCCGTTATAACAATTAAATCAATTTTTTACTCTCTAAAATAAATTATAACAGATCGATTTTGTTTACAACTGATCGAGAATTAAATAGCTTACATAAAATACTGTTTTTACTGCGAAGAAAATTATTACCTCTACTCCCCTCTCTTATTTTGGCGGATTGGTCTTAACTGGAAGAGGATTTTTTTACATACAATTCATTCAAAAGGGCTTTTCGAAAAACGGTTGACCACGTAGGGATCAGCGCGAGTGTCAGTTTGAGCATTTTGATCATCTCTTGACCTGTAGAGGGAACGAATATTCTCCAATTCGTCAGGCGTGTAAGATGCGCGAAGGAATATGCCTTTAAAATACTGGTTATTTTTTAGCTTATAAGCATTATGAAGGATCAGATTTCGCTCGGCAGTTCAGGAAAACGGGATCTTAAGCAAGCGAGCACGAGCCTGGTTTTGTTGACGCCAAAAATGAAAATAATATAATATCTGCTGCAAATAAGGAGCCAAAAGAAATTTGGAATTGAGAGAGTTATGAAAATATAATCATTTCTGTAAAAAAACTAGATTTTTGTATTTATATAAACTTAATTTTCCTAGACCGATAAAAAACAGCCACACAAGAGTAAGAATTTATTTTTTCAGTTTAATCGAAAAAATTGAATATGAAGTTGAGCCTACAGTAATATTTGCTAAATAATAAATCTACTTAATATAGTTTAATCAAATTTACCTGCAGTTTTTACAAATAAAATATTTTACTCATTAATTTACCTTCAGTATATTGTGTGAAAGTAAGTAGAATGAAGCATGCTATGATAAAAGACAAGTGTTTGTTGTACCCCAACTTCATCTTCTTTTATGGTGAAACAGTTTCTGTAATAAAACAAAACAATTCGTAATAAATAAAAAAAACACGTAAAATAGTTTCTTAAAAATAGCAAAAAAGTCAACATTTCTTAGTTTATTAGACATAAAAGTACGAAACAATACAAAACTAAACTTATTTTACTTATCTAAATCAATAATATAGTATAAGTATTTCATTAGGTACCAGTGAAATGGCGTATTCATCAAAGAAAAAAATTTTAAAAATATATTTTTCTTTTCTAAAATAGTTTGAAGCTTTTGGTTTCAACATAAACTGTAACCTTAAAACAAACTGTTGTTTTGTATGAAAAATAAAAAAAAATATTAAAAATATTGCTACAAAATATTCCATTGCTAATTGCTATATGTAATAAAATGTTTACCAGTTTAAACTATTTCATTTTGCACGTTCGCTGAGCTTAACGCGCAGAAAAAATGTGCGAGTACTTAGTTTTGCTGTTTCACATAGATAGATAGATAGATAGTAAGAGGGCGGTACCCTAGTGTTAAGGGGCCCTGGTGTTCAAGCCTGCATTAGGCTCATTACACTCTGCCCTGGAACCACCTAGGAGTGGTTTTCCTCAAATCGTTTTGATTCTTTTATGAATCGTTTAAAATCAACAACAGGCGCCCCTCGGACTGTTTTTGCATCTAAGGGGTCCGTGCCAAAGATTTTAAACCTTATTGCTGACAGTGCATAGCACTGTTCCAAGAAGTGAGTAGCGGTCTCTTCTTCCTCTTGGCAGAGTTTGCAGAGCCCATCATTGGCTACTCCAATCTTTCTCATGTGAGCTTTGAGAGGACTATGTCCAGTTAAAAGCCCAATGACAAGGCGTAACTCTTTTCTTGAGAGACCAAGCAATTGCCTAGCTCTGGAAATATTAGGCTCAGTGACATACTTTTTGGTATGTCGGCATGCGTCAAGATTTTGCCAGTATCTTACATGCTGAGCCATAATCCATTTTTGATGACTGATTTTGCCACCCCAATTGATGTTCCCACATGTAAAAATGGGCCCATAAAGTTAGGGTTTGTGTCTTCTTTAGCAAGCTTGTCAGCCTGCTCATTTCCTTCATGGCCCCTGTGTCCAGGTACCCACAGAAGCTTTACATCATTTTCTCTGGCCAATCTGGTAATCATCTCATAGCACCTCATAACTAGCCCAGATGATATCTGAGGAGATAGAAGCGCCTTGAGTGAAGCCTGACTGTCAGAGAAAATACAAATTTCTTTGTTTTGTACAGTTTGCACAACAGCATTTGTAACACAGGCCAAGATTGCATATACTTCAGCCTGGAATACAGTTGGGTTTTTGCCTAATGGAATAAAGAAATCCTCTTCCATGGCAAATGTGAAATGCACTCCTGCCCCAGTATGTTGTTCTGCTTTTGAGCCATCTGTGTAGCAGCACATAGCAGATTGAGGTTGAATGACATCTTTGTTAGTGTTCCAATCTTGTCGACTAGGAAACTCAACTTTAAAGTTCTAGATAATATTTTCATAGGTATGACCTAGATAATATTTTCGGCGGTTATCAGTTATATTATTTATACAAATTTTTAGCTGAATTTTGTAAAAGTTCAAAAAAGAACGAAATTTAAAAAGAGTCTGCATTCCAAATAATTTTTAAATGCCGCAAGGGATTTTTCGTTTTTTTCATTTTCTAATATTTTAAATCAAAATAAATTTAAAAAACTTAAAACTAATCTTTAAAGTTTATTATTATTGTAAAACTTTTTAATTGAAAGGTTTGCTGCTGCCAGCATAGGGCCTTGGAATCCTTCCAAATTTCAAATTTGTCAATTTTGACAGCTTATTGTAAGCTTAATATTAGGTTTTTTTTACACAAACGATATATCAAAATTTGTCATATGTGATATATTTTAGATTTTTGATGGTTTTGAAAAAAAATTCGAAAAAAAAATTTTTCGGCATTCGTGTTTGGACCCCCATAATCCCCGGGGGTCAACCCTCAAAAAAATTTTAAGGACAAAAGTAATGATTAAAAAATGGCGGACATTTCATATATAACAATATGATCAAAATCGTACACACGCTGAACAGAAAGCAAAAAAAAATCCCATCTTTTTTACAGTGTATTAATTTGGCGAAAAATCTCGAAAACCGCCGCTTTCAACGTATCATAAGAAAAATTTGAGGGAGCCGAATTCGCTCAAACTTCTAGAAAAAACTCGAAAATATTTGTTTTAACAGCATACCGAGCGGCGTTTCTTATCTTGTACTAATAAAAAAGTTTTGTTTTTTTTGGACCATGTTGGTTTTGACCGCATCGGCGTAAATGATGAAGTCATAGAAAAACAATTTTTTCTAACCTTTTTAAAGATAGCCAAAAATCTAAACTATATTTTGATATATGTCCCATAAATATTCTACCTCGCGTTATGGAGATACGACCTTTCAAAGTTCGAGTTTTTTCGCCAGTCCGCATCGTTTTTGTATAGACTATAAATCTTTTGTTTTTATTGCTTTAATTGGGTTTTCTTTTTTAGAAAAATTAATTATGGTTGAATTATATCTGGCTGACGCTGAAAATAAAAATGCAGACATGACTTATTAAAATTGTGCGGTAAAGACGTTTTTTTAAAAAACAAATAAGAACGCAGAATTTTTTTAATTCCACCTTTTCACAAAATATACTTTAGCCGTTAAAATATATGCATTTAGGTTCCAAATTAAGAAATTTGATAAATAATTATTAAAATAAAGTTTTTTCTTTGTTATTAACCCGCTCTAGTGAAAAATTTTGAATGTTTTTGTTGTTAAATAGTCGATTCAATACTGCAAATACCGCGGTCAGCTAGGTTTTTTTTGCCTGTAAATGCATTATCAATACGCTGGTTTTAAAAAAATACTTTGTTTATTTATTTATGGCATTAAGTTTACATTGGCATTGACTTAGTGTGGGTTTATAGTATTCTATTTAGTGTAATATTTTTTTTGAAAGTTTATTTAACTTTTGCTAGAATTATTTTTAAAAATTGACATGGCGCAGAATATGGTATGTTATGAAATGGTATAAACTACAAAAACCATACTGCAGTTTAAACTGTCTTTTTTAAACCATATTTTAAGTTTTAATGTTTTTGGTTTAAAATTTGGACGCTATAGATATCGCATGCAAAATATAAAGTATACAAATTTTAAAATAAATTAATGTTTAGAAATATTTATTAAAAAATCTTGTTTAATTTATTTATTTTACTGCGGTATTAGTTTTACTGAATTTGAGTATGGCTCGATTTAGTGTTTATTTCTTCTGCATTAGACTTTTTGTCTTATAATAAAAATAAATCAATAAATAGAGTTTTTGTGTTTTTGATCTGCTGGGCGGCCGTAGACTGTTTGCAAATTTAAATTTTTTTATGTATTTTTAGTTTTTGGAATATAATGATTTTGACTTTGGCTTATGTATCAAACCTTTGCTTTTTGACTTCAGTCGTTCTGGTTTCCTTCAGATTTAGTTTTTTTAACCATTTTAGGCGTAACCAGCAAAAATCTAATAAATTTTAGTCATAGAAGATATTTCAGTATAATGCATAGTAGTAAACTTACGTTGATTTTCAGCAAAATTTAAGGAAACACCACGAACAAGTACCAATAAGCTAAATTTTATCGTTGAACGATGTTTTATATTTTTACAGACAAGGAAATAACCACACAGTTTGTCTAATATTTTATTTTTATATACATTTTTATCATTGTCTAATATTTTTATAATAAAATATTCTTTTCAAAAACAAATTTAAACACTTTAATAAAAAACGAGAGTATGAGATTAGAACAATAACAAAATTCTGGGAAAAAATAAAATACTAAGTATACTTTGGTAAAAAACGACAGTATGAGAACACAACAGTAACTAAATGCTGAGAAAAACAAATAAAATGTTTAAAAAGTTTAAATTATAAATCTAAGTAAAAAAGGTCGAAAAAATTCATCACAAGAGAAAACTGTGTTTTTGTTTGTGCTGTATAATACAATAAAGTTTTTATTGATCAATATTCGATAATATCGAATATTTTTGCTTGTAAGCAATAATTTATACTAATGGACATTCGAAACGCCTAAAAAAATTTTGATTTGTGAGAATTTACGAGAATGGTGTGGAATTATTACATACACGGACAAACAATATAATTTTCCCATGGTTATTTCAGCATATTTTTTGCATTTCTCCACAATAAATTGTATTAAAGATAAATTCTATCAGGGTGAAAATAGATGAGTGGTAAAGTAACCACTCGTTCTTTGAAAAAATATCACGTGCAAAGAAACACATGACGCAACTAAATAATAATTGGTTACATAACCGCTGAAACTCTTTTTTTAATTTTTTTCGCTCGTGGGTTTATTGTTTATTTCTTCCTGGCGGAGAGCGGTTACGCCCTTAATTTCAGCCTGGAAGACTTTAGCTTTAGTCGGTTTTTAGGTAAAAATCGCGCATTAATATATTTATGATTGAATTATATCTGGCTGACGCTGAAAATTAGAATGCAGACATGAGGGGACCAATTAAAATTGTGCGGTAATGACGTTTTTTTTTTTTAAAAACAAATAAGAACGCAGAATTTTTTTTCATTTCACCTTTTCACAAAATATATGAAAATTAACCAACTTTAGCCCTTAAAAAATTTGCATTTAGGTTCTAAATTAAATAATTTGATAAATAATTATTTAAATACAGGTTTTAATCTTTGACTAGCCTTGAAAAATACTCTAAGAATAGAGCAGGAAAAAGGGGCGATTTTTCCCCGGGCGTATGTTTAGACAGAAAAGATGTAGACTAGTCTGAGATGGACATTATGTGGACTATAGGAAATTTGCATTTGGTTTGGCCAGCTGCTCACTAAATAAAAATTTCTACGATATGATAATGATTTGTTTATACATTGATCTAATCACACAGCACTGTTGCATCCGGGGGTCAACCCTCAAAAAAATTTTAAGGACAAAAGTAATGATTAAAAAATGGCGGACATTTCATATATAACAATATGATCAAAATCGTACACACGCTGAACAGAAAGCAAAAAAAAATCCCATCTTTTTTACAGTGTATTAATTTGGCGAAAAATCTCGAAAACCGCCGCTTTCAACGTATCATAAGAAAAATTTGAGGGAGCCGAATTCGCTCAAACTTCTAGAAAAAACTCGAAAATATTTGTTTTAACAGCATACCGAGCGGCGTTTCTTATCTTGTACTAATAAAAAAGTTTTGTTTTTTTTGGACCATGTTGGTTTTGACCGCATCGGCGTAAATGATGAAGTCATAGAAAAACAATTTTTTCTAACCTTTTTAAAGATAGCCAAAAATCTAAACTATATTTTGATATATGTCCCATAAATATTCTACCTCGCGTTATGGAGATACGACCTTTCAAAGTTCGAGTTTTTTCGCCAGTCCGCATCGTTTTTGTATAGACTATAAATCTTTTGTTTTTATTGCTTTAATTGGGTTTTCTTTTTTAGAAAAATTAATTATGGTTGAATTATATCTGGCTGACGCTGAAAATAAAAATGCAGACATGACTTATTAAAATTGTGCGGTAAAGACGTTTTTTTAAAAAACAAATAAGAACGCAGAATTTTTTTAATTCCACCTTTTCACAAAATATACTTTAGCCGTTAAAATATATGCATTTAGGTTCCAAATTAAGAAATTTGATAAATAATTATTAAAATAAAGTTTTTTCTTTGTTATTAACCCGCTCTAGTGAAAAATTTTGAATGTTTTTGTTGTTAAATAGTCGATTCAATACTGCAAATACCGCGGTCAGCTAGGTTTTTTTTGCCTGTAAATGCATTATCAATACGCTGGTTTTAAAAAAATACTTTGTTTATTTATTTATGGCATTAAGTTTACATTGGCATTGACTTAGTGTGGGTTTATAGTATTCTATTTAGTGTAATATTTTTTTTGAAAGTTTATTTAACTTTTGCTAGAATTATTTTTAAAAATTGACATGGCGCAGAATATGGTATGTTATGAAATGGTATAAACTACAAAAACCATACTACAGTTTAAACTGTCTTTTTTAAACCATATTTTAAGTTTTAATGTTTTTGGTTTAAAATTTGGACGCTATAGATATCGCATGCAAAATATAAAGTATACAAATTTTAAAATAAATTAATGTTTAGAAATATTCATTAAAAAATCTTGTTTAATTTATTTATTTTACTGCGGTATTAGTTTTACTGAATTTGAGTATGGCTCGATTTAGTGTTTATTTCTTCTGCATTAGACTTTTTGTCTTATAATAAAAATAAATCAATAAATAGAGTTTTTGTGTTTTTGATCTGCTGGGCGGCCGTAGTCTGTTTGCAAATATAAATTTTTTTATGTATTTTTAGTTTTTGGAATATAATGATTTTGACTTTGGCTTATGTATCAAACCTTTGCTTTTTGACTTCAGTCGTTCTGGTTTCCTTCAGATTTAGTTTTTTTAACCATTTTAGGCGTAACCAGCAAAAATCTAATAAATTTTAGTCATAGAAGATATTTCAGTATAATGCATAGTAGTAAACTTACGTTGATTTTCAGCAAAATTTAAGGAAACACCACGAACAAGTACCAATAAGCTAAATTTTATTGTTGAACGATGTTTTATATTTTTACAGACAAGGAAATAACCACACAGTTTGTCTAATATTTTATTTTTATATACATTTTTATCATTGTCTAATATTTTTATAATAAAATATTCTTTTCAAAAACAAATTTAAACACTTTAATAAAAAACGAGAGTATGAGATTAGAACAATAACAAAATTCTGGGAAAAAATAAAATACTAAGTATACTTTGGTAAAAAACGACAGTATGAGAACACAACAGTAACTAAATGCTGAGAAAAACAAATAAAATGTTTAAAAAGTTTAAATTATAAATCTAAATAAAAAAGGTCGAAAAAATTCATCACAAGAGAAAACTGTGTTTTTGTTTGTGCTGTATAATACAATAAAGTTTTTATTGATCAATATTCGATAATATCGAATATTTTTGCTTGTAAGCAATAATTTATACTAATGGACATTCGAAACGCCTAAAAAAATTTTGATTTGTGAGAATTTACGAGAATGGTGTGGAATTATTACATACACGGACAAACAATATAATTTTCCCATGGTTATTTCAGCATATTTTTTGCATTTCTCCACAATAAATTGTATTAAAGATAAATTCTATCAGGGTGAAAATAGATGAGTGGTAAAGTAACCACTCGTTCTTTGAAAAAATATCACGTGCAAAGAAACACATGACGCAACTAAATAATAATTGGTTACATAACCGCTGAAACTCTTTTTTTAATTTTTTTCGCTCGTGGGTTTATTGTTTATTTCTTCCTGGCGGAGAGCGGTTACGCCCTTAATTTCAGCCTGGAAGACTTTAGATTTAGTCGGTTTTTAGGTAAAAATCGCGCATTAATATTTTTATGATTGAATTATATCTGGCTGACGCTGAAAATTAGAATGCAGACATGAGGGGACCAATTAAAATTGTGCGGTAATGACGTTTTTTTTTTTAAAAACAAATAAGAACGCAGAATTTTTTTTCATTTCACCTTTTCACAAAATATATGAAAATTAACCAACTTTAGCCCTTAAAAAATTTGCATTTAGGTTCTAAATTAAATAATTTGATAAATAATTATTTAAATACAGGTTTTAATCTTTGACTAGCCTTGAAAAATGCTCTAAGAATAGAGCAGGAAAAAGGGGCGATTTTTCCCCGGGCGTATGTTTAGACAGAAAAGATGTAGACTAGTCTGAGATGGACATTATGTGGACTATAGGAAATTTGCATTTGGTTTGGCCAGCTGCTCACTAAATAAAAATTTCTACGATATGATAATGATTTGTTTATACATTGATCTAATCACACAGCACTGTTGCATTTTTTTTAGTTTGATGAAATGTCAATTGAAAAAATCATACTCACAGCAATCTTTGACAAGCGCGAAATCGCCACTTTTTCAATTAGAAGGTTATATTTGTATGTTAAGAAACAACTATAAATTTGAAAAAGTGGCGATTTCGCGCTTGTCAAAGATTGCTGTGAGTATGATTTTTTCAATTGACATTTCATCAAACTAAAAAAAAATGCAACAGTGCTGTGTGATTAGATCAATGTAAGTGTGAGATGTAAGTGTAAGTGGAAAATAAGTGTGAGATATTGCAAATAAGTTCTATAAGAGAATCAGAAACTAGTAACTACTACATTTATGGCAAAATGCTTAATAGATCAAATTTAGTGAAAGATCTTGGAATTTTTGTCTCAGACAAATTAAAATTTTCAGACCACTGTGCCTCCATTTCAAAAAAAGCCGCTAGAATTTTATCTTTAATTTTTAGAACATTTAATTCTCAATGCAGCCAATCCTTGCTGAAGGCATATGTCACTTACGTTCGTCCAATTTTGGAGTATGGAAGTGTACTATGGAATCCTTATTTAAAACAAGATATTTCTTTAATTGAGCGTGTTCAGCGTAATTTTACGCGTAGATTGTTTAAAAAATGTAATATGCGTTACGTTGACTATGAGGAAAGATTGCGAATTCTTAAATTAGATAAACTTAGTTATCGTCGCGACATTATTGATCTTACAGAGTGTTATAAAATAATTCATGGAATAACACCAATTGATCGTAATGAGCTTTTTTCTTTTAATCATAATCCCACTAGAGGTCATTCTTTAAAATTAAAAGTTCAAAAATATAGAATAAACGTTCGTAAATTCTTTTTTTCAAATAGAATTGTTTCAAAATGGAATAAGCTTTCAGAAGAACAAGTATTAGCCACTTCAATAGTTAAATTCAAAAAAAGCCTAGGGTTGACTCATATTAGTGCCTAATTTTTTAGGCCTTTGGGTCAGTTTCTAATAGCCTATAATTTTTACTCCATATATTGTTGTTATTTGTTTGACTTGTTATATATTATTACCGTGATCGGTTTGCTAGTTGTTTGGATATATTTTATGATGTTATATTCGTTGGTTGTTAGAAATAAATAAATAAATAAAAAATAAATAAATGTATAAACAAATCATTATCATATCGTAGAAATTTTTATTTAGTGAGCAGCTGGCCAAACCAAATGCAAATTTCCTATAGTCCACATAATGTCCATCTCAGACTAGTCTACATCTTTTCTGTCTAAACATACGCCCGGGGAAAAATCGCCCCTTTTTCCTGCTCTATTCTTAGAGCATTTTTCAAGGCTAGTCTACCACTTTTTTTGAATTAAATTAAAAAATAGCCTAATAAACTATAGTTTTAGCTGCGCAATGACATATGTTTATAATCATTCCGTTGCCGAGATAAAATAAAAAAAATAATAAGAAGAAGATGAATTTAAATTACAAAATTAACCACGTTGTTTAATTATAGTTAGTGCCTTGCAGATGCGCTCCAGACAAAGTTTACCTACGTTCTCTAAATATAGTTGGCGCGATGCCGTGCGCCAATGATTGCAATTATAATTTTTAAAGTAAAAATAATAATAATAATAATAAGATGATGAACATGAATAACAAAATTTACTCACGTTGTCTAAGTATAGTTGGCGCGGTGCCGTGGGTTAAATTGCAGTTGGCACCCCGCACCACCGATGATTAGCGGCGCGTGGCACTCCCGCGCCACCGACGCTTATTATTATTTTTTAATAAATAAAACTTTGAATTAATTTTGTCATCAGTAATGCAAGAATTAAAAAAAGTACTCTGTTGTTTTTGCCGTTTTCCGCGCGGTTGAAGCAGATGGCGCTGGGAACTGGCGCCGTTTCTGCCACCAATTAAAACCGGTCTGCTATTTTTGTGCGGTTTTTATGAGGGGATGTTGGTTGTCTGCTCTGTACAATCCTTATTGTTGCCAAAAGGCTGTTATTGTGCGGTTGGGAGTTTTTATTTGTCTAATTTTCAATTTTTTATTTTGATCAATAAATCGATAACAAGGACCTAAATGAAAAAAGTGCTTCCTAAGAAAGTTGCGTAATTCCTTCTTCTTTCTAATGAGCCCATGTTTATTTTTGATCAATCAGTAACGAATGAGGAATATCGTTTTTAAGAATGGAGCGTTGGAATAATAATAATAATAATAATAAGAAGAAGAAGAAGAAGGTTCTGAATTTCAAAATTTACCCACGTTCTCTAATTATGGTTGGCGCGGCGCCACGGGGCTAAATCGCCCCGTGGCGCTCCCGCGCCACCCATGATATAAATCCGTTTTACTGAAAAATTTTGAATGTTTTTGTTGTTAAATAGTCGATTAAATACTGCAAATATCGCGGCCAGCTAGATTTTTTTGCCTATAAAAACTTGTATTAATTAAATTGTATTTATATAATTTTAGAAGTTTTTAAAGTTGATACAACGCAATAAAACCTGGATTACCGTTGTTTCCTATAAAAAACCGATTGATGCACCACAAAATTGAGTCAAAATTTTCTTAATTAAAAAATGCTCGAGTTAGTCATTTTATAAGAGTTTGGTAATAATCGTCCTGCTGATAAGTTTAATTAAAATTTTCAAATTATACTAAATCAGGGTGAAACATTAGTTTTTAGAAATTTAAAGTCCTACATCTCTGTCAAGCCATGCCAAAGCGAAGTGTGCAGTGGAATTGTGAATTATATTTGTTTATTGGTATTTAAAGGTATTTATTCATAATGCTATTTATGCTATTTTTTTGGCTTTGTATACCCGACTTTAAGCAAAAATAAACAACTTTTTTTAAAGAAGTTATTAAGAAAACACAAGAAAATAACAGGGCGTTTAGAATTAACGAAAGCTATGGAAGTAAAAAATATTAATAATACATTCTCCATACATTCATATGAATGTATGGAGAATCACGATGATTAATTCAATGTACACAAAAGTCTCGAGAAGAATTGAAAATAATTTGTATAAGACCCGAAAAATTAGGAAGAATGAAATATGCACAACCATTTGTTGTATTTTTATAAAAGGTTTAATGTTTATGTTATTTTCTGTTCTATGATTGTTTTTTTTATTAACCAACGTCATATATAAATTATTTTTTTTAATTTTCGCGAGACCTTTGTGTACATTGATTTAACGGTCGTGATTCTCCATACTGATTTAATAACATTGATCACATTTTAAATACTTATTTTGGTATATTACGATAAAATATCCCCAGAAAGTTTTTAGCCAAGTACGAGTACGTGAGGATTTATTGACAAAAACGCCTCAATGTTATATAGAACTACTTTTCAGTTCTTTCAGTCAGTTATATGTGCTACTTTTCAGTCCTGGGGCCTATTTCATAAAAATTGCTTGTAATTAATTTACAGCTGTAAATTAATAAACGCATATTTTTCTTTTGTATTTTTAATTAAAAAGTATATTAATAAAATTGCGTTTAGAATTTAAAAAAATTACATGTCTGTAAATTCCGTAAATTCCACAGTTACGTACGTATTTTTTATTAAGAAAATAGGAAGAAATGAAATGCGTTTATTAATTTACAATTACAGAAATCTTTATGAAATAGGCCCCTGCTTCGTTTCAGTCCCCAAAAAAAATCAACGCGAACTTCGTTTCAGTCCCACTTCGTTTCAGTCCCGCTTCGTTTGAGTCCCGCTTCGTTTCAGTCCCGCTTCGTTTCAGTCCCGCTTCGTTTCAGTCCTGGCGGAAAATACGTTTATCAACTTATCAACAAAAAGATTAATATGTAAAATAGGTGTATAACATGGTTTTTAAGCACTTTGTGCTTTTAAAAAATGTTTGTGTTTATGCATTTTTAAGTTTTTTTCTGTTTTGTTTAGTGGTTTTTTAAGCCTTAAATCATTACTTCACTTGGTTTTCCAAGTGATGCTTACGCTTCCCGTTCTTGGTTTCGGCCAAAGAACGGTGCTCTTAGTGTTGCTTGGTTCGCCGAGTGACACTATTCCCGTTTCTGGTTCTGCCAGTAAACGGTGCATTTTAATTTTTTGTAAACGCGAATTGGATCTTTTAATGACTTAATTGTTTAGTTACTTGTTAGTATTATAAGTCCTTCAAAATTTATATTTTGTATTATAAAAGCTTCTAGATGTCTCGTTGTGCAACAGAAAACTTTTTTGTTATTAACTTAAGACTAATAGTGGCCTTTTGTTATATAAGGTTACAATACCATTGATTGATCACCCGATGTATGTTAATACTACACCTGTGTAGCGCGTGAAACACGCGTGTAAGGTTTTCCGAGGTTTTTTATTTATTTTTTCGCGTTCGCATGGTCTTTCTTTTTTTTAATTTAATAATTATTTTTCTTTTTGTATTCCCTTGATAAGTTTTGGTATGTATAAGGACGTATTTTATTTTGCATACTGATGAGCTCAAAAATAAGATAGGTCATTAAATATTTTTTATTCAATTTTTTTTGTTTTATGTTTTGCTTAGTTAATTAATTTTTGTTGATTTTTACTTTTATTTGTCTTCGCAGAAAGGGACACTTTGGCATAAAGCTTAGTAATAAAAAAGTGTCTATGCTTGGAGCGAAACACTTTTTATACTTTTTTAGACAAAAAACTTTATTAATTTACCAAGCATTATTTTGATTTCAAAATGATTATTTTCATAAACATTAGGGGCATGTAAAAATTTGTTATTTTTCTATTTGGTTAATTTTAATATTTATTTTTTTGCAAGCTTTTGTGGCATGTTTGTTTTTTTTTCTTTTCCCCTTTTTTATTATATGTTTGCTGATTTCTAATGTACCATATTTGATTCACTGAAAAAGGTTCCTGAGGAAAAAGGATCACGGAAAAAGGTTCCTCCGCGCGATAGCCAGCCCGGAAAAAGGATCACCGCGTCCACTGTTTGCGTACGCAATTAGTATTGTCCTGCTACGCGCATAAATATTTATTAGGTTTAATTACGCGATTTTTATACTTCAATGTTATTTGTTGTACAAACTTCTTTCTAATTTGATGCAATATTAATTTATATTCAAATTTAAGTACCCAAACATAGTTTAACGCAGATAAACATAACAAAACAAATTATTAAATAAACATAGCTTCATTGATTCACAATTTTTAATTCACATTTAAAAATATTCGAAATCGCAATATTACACCATTTATATAAACCATTTAAAATATTTACACTTGAATTCATGCAGACTTTTATAAAACACATAGATTTTTAAAAATACATAATCTGGACTTAATATTTTTAACGACTAGATTTTAAAATAACTTAAGTTAATAAATATTATATAAATTATATTATTTGCGAATAATAATAATAATCATAATAATAAAAAAATTCTTTACGTTTGCTTTACTTTGGAGGATTTATAAAATAAATAAATAAATTTTATATTAATCAAAATTATTTAATTGTATTACATTTCACAATAATAATATTTAAAAACATTTTTACGCTATGTTTAAATTTGGGGGATTTTTATACTGCATTGGTTAAGTTTTTAAATTACTTTATGTAAGTTTATGATTTTTAAGAGTTAAGTTATCAAGTTAAATTATAAATGTATCAAGTAAAATGAAACTTGACAAAAGTTGAAAATAACCGCTAATTAATTTATAACCGTTAAATAGTAATAGCCGTTATATAACCGTTAATAGTTAAAAATAACCGCTAATTTTTTTTAAAGATTAAAAACTTACTGTCTTCATTACAAATAGGATTTTATTTGATGTTAAAACTGCAATCTCAAAAATCTTTACGTTTTCAAATTTTTATCCCTATCGACACAGTGCAGTAATAAAGTTTTTTAATAATCACTTTTTTTCATTTTTGAACAGAGCAGGCAAATGTATGATTGACAATTACCCGTACGATTTCGCTTGAACGAAAACTTAAGCACACGTCCATATCTAGGACTAATATAGTTAATTTTAGGATGTTTTCCATCCTTGCTTAACACTTTAAACGGATTAATTGGGCCAAAATCTTGGGCCATAGTTTAAAACAACAATTTGTAATAAAATACCTTTTGTCAGCTTGTTTGGGCAAATACAGGACATAATCCCTCGTTTCCTGTATTAATTGGGGATAATTGGCGCCAACTGTATCCTTAATCCTTCCTTTACAGCTCCATTCCCGCTCAACACCTAGTGAGATCTGGAGGAGCGGGAAAACAAAAGGCCTCCGCCCATATACAGAATGAGCCCCGCAAAACTTTAATATAACCGGACAAGGAGTAGGAAGAGATAATAGCACCATAATTTTCCCTTATAGTTTTAAAATTAAAAGTCAAAATCAGACAAAATATGAAAAACAATACACGTAGGCAATAATTGAACAAAACATTTTGACAGGCAAAAAGAAATTTTAAAAAGAAAAGAAATATTTTAAAAAAAAACAAATTATTTTAAAAATGCGTGATATAAATATGTCAAACAATGTATTCAATCTACCCTTTTATCTTCTTGTTTTTTATTTGTGTTGTGTAAATTCTAAATTTTTATTAACGTAAACAGTGGACTCGGTGATCCTTTTTCCGGGCTGGCTATCGCGCGGAGGAACCTTTTTCCGTGATTCTTTTTCCTCAGGAACCTTTTTCCGACAACCCCATATTTCTGCGTCTTTTTGTGCAAAATATTTGCATAATTCCAAAAATCGATTTACTAGCCTGAAGTTCAAAAGACGCAGCCAGTTGTTGTATCTGTCTTCTTAATCCCCTGAGGTTATGTATTAGGTAAGACGTGTCTAATAAATAATTAGCATATGTTCAAAAAGAAGGCTTTTGAATTAAATGCCTTTAATGTGTCCAATAAAATTATCAAAGCAAATCCAAAAAAAACATGAAAAACTAAATTTCTTAATATTTATTGGCAATTTTAAATAGATTTTAAGGCCGTTGGAGACCGTAAAATTTAGAAATAAAGTTTAGTTTGGTAAAAATTTTGTTGGTTATACCAAAGATTTCTTATTAGAATTAGAATTTCTTATTAGATTCCAGTTTGAAACACTATGAATGGAAGTTTGAGGGAGGGATACCCCCTAAAATACACGGGCCTTACTCACTTTTCTGATTACACCTTCCCCAAAATCCGAGGGTTATCTTACTATCAAACAAACTGTAAGAATTTTAAATTTTCGTTCATTTCGATCATCGGTTGTTGTAAAAACACATACGGAATAACACACTTTTATATACATACACACTATGTGATGTTCCGAACCGCCAATATCATGCTCTGGAGCTCCAGCCATTTAAAACGTAGATATTTCTGCAGCTCCGACCAATAAATGAGCGATTTTAAACTTATGTATATTAGCTTTAATCAAGTTAAAAAATTATTCTATTTGCTTTTTTATGATTCTTTTTATTGTTTAAAAAATATTTTACAAAAAAATTTTCGCAAACTAATCTATAGAATTACTTTTCAATTATTTATAAAATTTATACAAAAAAATAACAGAGCTCCGGAGCTCCGGGGAAGTCACTAAAGCCCAGGAAAGTTTACAAAGGACAGAAACAAAAACTTCTGGTTTTGTTTCCAAAACGAAAACAAAAACGAAACAATTATTTGTTGATTTTAAACAAAATTCTTAATTTAAGCTTTTAGCTTTGTCTTAATTTGATTAGAATACCCGTATTTTAAAATTAATTAAATTATTTAGTAATTCAGTAGTTGCAATTCATTAGTTGTTTAAAATCATGCAAAATTTTAAATGCATTTTTTACCACTAAAACAAGAAATTTTAAGCGCAAAAAAACTAGAAATTTTAAATTGTACCATAAGTACAAAAAAAAGAAAATTTTTAGGATTTCTTACAATCATTTAATTGTAAAACGAAATTTTGTTTAAAACGTACAAACAAATTTAGTGGCGTAAAATCAAATTAAATTAAAAAAAATTTATTAACGTTTTTATGTTTTATATTAGTTTCTGAAATTTTTGTTTTCTTGTGTGTATTTTGATGTGATAATAATAAAAATATTGCATAAATAAAATAAAGGAATTTCCTAATATTAATATAAACTTTCCGAAAAAATAAAATACAAAAGTATTTCTGAATGTATTGTTTATTTTTTAAAGGAGTAATACCATAAATCAAATTCCTATAACGCCCGGATCATAATATAACCTCTTTTTTTATATTCCTATAACCTCTTTTGTTACTGAATCAATTAAATTAAAATTTATAAATGTTGTAAAATTGGTCTGCAGAAACCAAAATACTTAACTTAAGGTAGAATAAGATTAAGTTTTGTATCAAAAGAGTAGTTTATTTAGAGCGTTATAGAAATTTTATTTGTGACAGTGCTCCTTTATTTACAATAAACTAAACGGGACAAATCACCAAAAATATTTTAAATAAATAAAAAAATCCTAAAATTCTTAAATCAATGCAAAATGAGTCAAATAAGCTTATATAATTTTAGTACAAATGTTTTATATAGGCCATGACTTGCGATATGAAACTTGATTTGGATCGGATTTTTGTCAGGACTGAAATGTAACGGGACTGAAATGAAGCTCGCAGCGGTTTTTCCGGGATTGAAACAAAGCGGGACTGAAATGAAGCAACGTAACAAAAACTAAAGGTAAACCCAACGTGGCTGCAACAGTTGTTTGTTGGACTGAAAAATGTCCCCATTAAGTAACCACTTAAATCACGAGAATCTGACGTCACTCGTATCAGCCAATCAGCATTCAGAAAATGAAAGATTTGAAGTAGAAATCAACGTCAGATGGTAGTTTAGGAATAATTCTTGTTTTCTGACATAAAAAAAGAAAATAGTTGTTTAATGAAAACGTGAACACACTGTTGCAGCTACGTTTGGTTTGCCTTTAGTTTATGAACGTATTTTCCGCCTGGACTGAAACAAAGCGGGACTGAAACGAAGCGGGACTGAAACGAAGCGGGACTGAAATGAAGCGGGACTGAAACGAAGCTGAAACGGCGATTTTTTTCCGGGACTGAAACGAAGCGGACCCAGAATTAATATCTCATTTTAGCACCAGTCCAATTTAATACAAGTATTATTTCAGCATTAGTTAGTTTCATCATTATTTTTCTAAATTGTTCCAAAATTTGTCGTATCGCAACAATCTGACACCAGGCACTTTAATAGCATCAATTTATAGAAATAAAATCTGTTGATAATTCCTTTAAGTTGTGCAGGAATTATTGCTATAGTTTACTTTTGAAATCATTAAGCCTCTGTTGCTCGGGATATTGTATTTCGAGCGTTGAGTGGTTTTAACTGGCAAACTATATTTTAAACTATTTTTGTTGAGTTTAATAGGTGAAACATTAAAGGCTGGTGTAGTTTTTGCAACGACATATGCTTCTACCATCAATTTGACAGCATTGTCCCTATTGAGTCTGGCATCAACCGCATCCACTTTGATAAAATCACCATTATCAATATTAAATTGGGAAACTGACAATAATACAGATTTTCGTGACCTTAAAGTACAGTAGGCTTGTTACGCAGCATCTTGGCTGATGCAAGACAGAGGTGCATCACCATCAATGAACATCATTAGTTTGTGGGACTGTTTTTAAAGTATTAGTTACTATAAACTAAAACCTTGCCGATGTTAGCTTTAGCCTCTACATCTAAGTTCAACTGTGTGTTGACAATGGCAGCATTGCGACAGATTCTAGGACACGAGGGTACTGGACACGAGGGTACTGGACACGAGGGTACTGGACAGGAGGGTACTGGACACGAGGGTACTAGACACGAAGGTACTGGCCACGAGAGTACTAAACGCGAGGGTACTGAGCTAAGAAAGAATATGTTTGCCACAAATATGTAAAGTTATTAAACCGGATGAGCTAAGCTGAATTTAGTTGTTTGAACGCTAATACAATTAGACATTATGTTTAATTTTGTTTTTAATTACGAAATAAATTACATTAAATACAATAATAAAAAACAAATAATAAAAAATTAAATGCATATCTTTAAAAACACAGTATTTTGTCATACTAAATGAATAAAAAATTCTTTAAGACCATTTTGCCCAAATTTATACTATTGCTTCTTAATAATAATAATAATGTTCTAAGCTTACTCCGGAGCTTTGGAGCTCATAAACCCTGCTTTTCGGTCATTTGCAGGAAACAAAATAATTTTTTTAATATTAAAACATTATGGGTGGAATGAGATTGCCAGTTTTTTTTTGGTTGGTGTTTGGGGGGTGTTTTTTTTTTTCTCTTTTTTTTTTTTTTTTTTTTTAATCAGGGAAGAGCGCGGAGCGCTCTTTCCCTTATATTAAATGGGTTAAGTCACTGCGCGGTTAACCGTTGTTGATGGCGTCATCGAAATCAACAAAACCTTTAATAGTTTTTTAGCCAATTAAAAATCTAAACATTTTACATAACTAAAATATTACCCATATTTTTCTGATATTAAAAACCTAAAAACTTTTGCTAAACATACCTGAATTTCATACTAATAAGCTTAATTTGCTTAACTTTTTTTTGTTTTTTTTTTTTGGGGTCCCCCAAAAATTTTTTCCTGTGGTAAATATTTGGAGCTGATTTTTTGCACGTAGATGCTAAATTGCCCCCGCACCTGAATTTTATTCTCGAATATGCTCTATTGCCCGTAGTTAAACCTCTGTTCATGTGAAAAACGACCAGTTTTTTTCTAAGTTACCCATTAGGTACTGGGGTACTTGTGTGACATTTTTTTTCCTTACTGAATTACATATTAAGTAACTTCATTCAGTAATACACATTCTCTTGTGGTTATTTTTTTGGTTTAAGTTATAATTCCTTACCTTTTTATAAAAATTACTAATTTTCAACGAGAAGAGCGAAAAAATATCCTTACCACTAATTACCAGCCATATGGCAACAATAAAAATATTTAAAAAAATAAAATGAAATAAATCTTGGGTGACGCGTGAGCGCTGCGGGGTACAATGTTTCAATAGACGGAAATTTATCAAAATCGAAACAGAAAAAAACTCTTTTTTTATATGGAATACTATGAAGCTACAATCACTCCAAAAATTTAATGCGAGAAAAGACTGGTCTGGGTAACCTCGTAAAATTGTATGGAACCTGGAAAAACCATTTACAATGGTGTGGTTTTGTTGTTTAAAAAAAACCATCAATCCAGAAAAATCAAGCACAAAACAAAAGTCCAAATAAAGCTAATTTCCAAAAAAAGTGGTTAAATCAGGTCTAACAAAAAAAAATTAAACAGAAGAAAAACACACTATTTTATATGGTTCTTTCAGGTTCCATACAATTTTACGGAGTTACCCAGACTTAATTTTTGTATAGTATACTGCTTAAAATTACATTGAAGTTTTGGATATGAAAATAATTGTATTCATATCATGAGGACACCATGACGTTTCTTTTAAAATGAGTAAATTTTTTTATGTTTTATATCTTTAATAAATGACATTGAATTTAATGCATTAAAAGGCGGAAATTCTAGCAAAAGACGAAACAAAGTTTCGAAAAAAAAGCCTTATATTAAATGGAATAGTATAAAGCTACATAAGTCTAAAAACTAAATGCCAGAAAAGACTGAAACAAGTCTCTTCAAAACCTGTAAATTAATAACAGATTTTGTGAATTTTTCAGAAAAACAAAACCTAATAAAAACAATACGTGTAAAAGCTTTAGTTTGCGTTTTTTAACCATTAATAAAACTTAATTCACATAAATTTCTCTCATAGTGGATTAACTTTTACATGAGTTAACCAGCTGTAAATACCACAGTATTAGTTAAGTCACACGTCGTCAAAACGATACAAAAAAGTATAACGCAAGCGTCACAGTAACCATGAAAAATTTCTGTCAAAATAAGTTATCGCATTGCGCATTAAATTTTGTAATTTATCATTATTTTCGTATAAAGCAAAACGTACCGCCATATTAACGGCTTTTTAAAATCAAATATCAAGTTTTAAGTCCGAAAAACATTGAAAAATTCAGATTTAATATAAGGCGACTTTTTCTTTAATGTTTCTATTTATTACATAAAACAAATTAGCAGTCAATGTATTTGTTAAATTAAAAGTCGCCTTATATTAAATCTGAATTTTTCAATGTTTTTCGGACTTAAAACTTGATATTTGATTTTAAAAAGCCGTTAATATGGCGGTACGTTTTGCTTTATACGAAAATAATGATAAATTACAAAATTTAATGCGCAATGCGATAACTTATTTTGACAGAAATTTTTCATGGTTACTGTGACGCTTGCGTTATACTTTTTTGTATCGTTTTGACGACGTGTGACTTAACTAATACTGTGGTATTTACAGCTGGTTAACTCATGTAAAAGTTAATCCACTATGAGAGAAATTTATGTGAATTAAGTTTTATTAATGGTTAAAAAACGCAAACTAAAGCTTTTACACGTATTGTTTTTATTAGGTTTTGTTTTTCTGAAAAATTCACAAAATCTGTTATTAATTTACAGGTTTTGAAGAGACTTGTTTCAGTCTTTTCTGGCATTTAGTTTTTAGACTTATGTAGCTTTATACTATTCCATTTAATATAAGGCTTTTTTTTCGAAACTTTGTTTCGTCTTTTGCTAGAATATTTTTAGTAAATAGTATGCTATTAAAAATGACCAATAATTTACTGTTAAAAAAGGCAAGAAATTGTTTTCCAAAAATATTTTTTTAAATAACAACAGAGCTTCGGATATGCTAAATAAAAGTTTAATCCCTACCATTTTTTTTAAAATTAAATCATAATTGAACAGTATGAAGCTTTGTGTGTCTTGTAAAGGAATTACGCAAAAATGTTTTAATGTTACAAATTTCTTATATTTGTTTTATATCTTAACAATTGTTTTATTTTTTTAATTCTACTTTTTACGAAATTAGTCAAACAAACAATATGATATTTATTTAAAAAAGCTATTGTTAGTTTATGACATTTTATGCGGAAAGGCATTATGTATTTTTGCTTGTCAGTACCCTCGTGTCCCTTTGCATTGCATACTGAATCGATTTTATTGTGTGGTGAACGCAATTTTTTTAAGCCCAGTACCCTCGTATCCACTATCCTTGTGTCCAGTACCCTCGTGTTCAATACCCCTGTTCCACTACCCTCGTGTCTCGTTCCTTCTTGACAATGTTTTTTTCTGTGTTATTTTGTTTTTTTGGAGTATTGGTTTTTTTTAAAATTATAACACAATTCGTTGTATTATGACAATCCTTTTTGGTTTTTTATTTTAATCGTTAAAGGAGATTAAAGTCTTTATTTTCTTTGACTTTTTGGGATTTTTCGGGATTTTGGGATTCAGAAAGGATTCCGCACTAACGCTGCTTAGTGTTAAACTTCACGCGAACCGGAAGTGCACTGGTACTGATACCCTTCTGCGGATTTCTAGCGGAAAGAATCCACCAAAAAAAAACAAAAGTATTATTCGTCATAATAAACAATCATTCAACTGCGACGACTCATCATGTTTATACAAATTAAACGAAACCGTATGCAAACTATTTTTTATTTGAGATTTATCCATTGGCGGGCAGTGTTTGACCCAACTGCCCTAAAATGCGCATATATATTAATAATTTTTTGGCGGTGCCCATTTACTCAAAACTATTCCCTAAGTAATGACAATTGTTTTGTTATTTTTTGAGCATAACTATTAGGATGGCTATGTTCAAAGAATGGCATCAAATCGTATCACTTCTGTTAGAAAGTTGCATATATTTTTTTGAATATAATATTATAAAGCTCAGTAATACCAAACAAAAAACGCATACCAATTATAAAAAATCTAATTTTTTAAATGGCTGCATTCATTTAATATTTTTTTTTAAAATTAAATCAAATATAAAACTTTAAAGTGCAATACAGAACCAAATATTTTGTCTTCGATTTCGATGATTTTTGGTGAAAACCTTACCTCCAATAGCCCACAGTTTTTTTTTTCAAAATATCATTAGTGGTTAAGGAGATATTTTTGATGATTCTGTATGACTACTCAATAGGTATAAAAATTTAAGTTACAAAAAATAAACTGAAAAAAGACAAATTTCTATTTTTTATGATTCCTAGATTATGAAGATTGGCTTAGTATTTGTTGAGATATGACAGTTTTAGTGCAAAAACCTGCTAATTTTTCACCAAAACACGAAGTCACTGAATGATTTGTGGCAGCAACCTTAAGCAAGTTTTAAAAATTTTAACCAAGTAGCGAGCGTGGGTTGGTAGTGTAGGTAGTGACATGTAGGTAGTGTGTTGGGGAACGGGGCAAGAGGATACTGGACACGAGGGAACTGGACACGAGGGTACTGGACACGAGGGTACTGGACACGAGGGTACTGGACACCAGGGTACTGGACACGAAGGTACTGGGCTTAAACAAATTGCGTTCACCACAACTTCGCAGCAAAATCGATCTATTATGCAAGGGGGGACACGAGGGTACTGGACACGAGGGTACTGACGAGCAAAAAACATATAACCTTTCTTCATAAAGCGGGATAAATTTATTGCATAACAATAGTTTGTTTTACTTAAAAATCATTTAGTTTGTTTGACTGGCTTATAAAAGGCAGGATTATAAAAGATTATTGAGAAAACATAAAACAAAAATAATAATTTCATAATTTAAAACATTTTCGTGTTTTTTGTCTACATTTTTGTGTATTTTTTAATTATAACTATCTTTAAAAATGCTGAGAAGCTATGAGACGACTCTAAAGACAATAAACATTAAGGTTGCTGTTATGCGTTGAATGAGCTGTCAAAAAATTTTGGTGGTTATTTTTCGTGATGTGTAGAAAAAATGATTATTTGAACGAATTAATAATAAAAATAATTGCAAATAATTCTGCTATTAATAACCTTGCAAGAACATTTTAGTAAAATATTTTGAGAAAAACAATTGCTCATTTTTTTTAAAAGTAAATTATTCGGTGTTTTTTAAAGGCACACTATTATTGAAATATTATTATAAAGTTTCGCTTAAATTTTGGTTTTTGTTTAGGCTTAGGAAAATGAAATTTACTGTGCAATGGGTTTTGAAGACTCCCAAAAATTTGTTGTTGGATTATTTAATCACGACTCTATACTTAGATTAAAATGCATAAAATATCATACCTAAAAAATCTAACAATTGTATGTTTTTGGATTTTAAAAGCACATTTTGTTTGCCTTGTTTTAAATGATCAACATGTGTTCAAGTGACTTCCTTAAGCTACAGAGTAGACTAAAAAGGCAAGAAGTTAGTTTTTTTACATTTCGACTGCTGACATCTATTTTTGCAAAAGTTATTTTTTCCAAAGATTTTATCAAAAAAATTAATTATTTTTTAATCAAGAGTCGATAAAAAGATTCTAAATATAAAAATGACAGCAAAGAAACTTTAATTCGTTTTATACGTTTCGCACGGGTATGTGTTTTTAAAAAACAGTAATCAAATAACTTCTTGGCGTTCTCATTCCACTCATGATTGTTTAATATTAATCTTTAGTTTTTTTCAAAGGCAGGGTTTCGAAGCTCCTGCCAGAGATTCGGAAATTGCTTTAAATTGCTTTTATGATTGTTTTTATTAAAAAGCCAAGGTGTAAATTGTGTGTAAAATAACCTTTAAAAATTTCGTGTTTTAGTATCACGTTTTTTAAACAATTTACGTAGTTTTTTTATTATTAAATTGCATTATATTTAAGCAAGAAAAAAATGTTATTTATAATTAAAGAGAAAACGACTTATGTAACGTTTAATTTTCCACGTGTTCAAACGATTAAAATTTAATTCTAAAAAATTTACTATATTTATGGCAAACGTAATTTTTCTTAGCTCAGTACCCTCGTGTCCAGTACTCTCGTGTCCAGTGCTTTCGTGTCTAGTACCCTCGTGTCCTAGAATCAGTGTGTTGACTTCATATACATTTTTGGTAACGAATTCGAGCACCGGTTAATATACTTTTAGTTTTTTATCAAAAAAACATAAAAATAGTTTTGTTTTTTTACAAAAAAAGTCGGTTTTCGCTTTTTGTACTTCAAAACTAATAATTTTACTTTCAATGCTCTCTGAAAATTTATTTTTTTGACCTAAATGTTCACAGTTTTTATCAAAAATTCATTAATAATTGCAATTTATGCGCAAATCTTTAAATAAATAGTCTTAAAGTTGTTGTTTTTAATGCATGTAAGTATAATAATGTTTGTTTGCTATCTTTAAAGTTATAGTGATAAAAAAAGAAAAGTGTTTCAGTCATCTTGGTTGTACATCAATTTGAGAAGTTATATCTTATAAACAATTCTTAAAAACTCTTTACTGGAAGATGTTTAATAAATCGTCGTTACTCTGACACAAAGAGTCACAATCAGAATAAAATCATCATGACTCTGACTTATTTTGTTTAGATCTTTTGTGTATTAAAATATAAAAAGGGTCACAGTTACGAGAACTTTACGACGTTTTTGACTCATTGTGTCAGAGTAATGACGAAATAATGGTCTAGTTTTGGCCGCAGTTTTTGATGTTCAATGTTTGCCTGAAATTACAATTAATTTTGCCGCACATTTTTTAGTACACTTCGTGTTTTTTTGCGAAAAAATTGCAGGTTTTTTTTGTATAAAAACGCAATATATAAACAAAAACTGCACTAATCTTAGTAATCAAGGTATCAAAAAAAATTGGAAAGTTGCCACATTTTTGGTATTTATCTTTTGTAACCTATATAATTTTATATCCATTGAGCAATTATTCGAATACAGAATCATGAATAGAATGCCATTTTTGAGGGTCATATCTTCGGAACTAGTTGAGAACTAAGCTATTTAAACAAAAACAATTTTATGGGCTATTAGGGGCAGGGGTAAAGTTTTCGCAAAAAATCATAGAAATTGAAGCTAAAAAGTTTGACTTCATATCGCACTATTAAAATTTTTAGTAATTAAACAATGTTTTATAAAGGTTTATCGACATTCGTTCATATTTTAAAAAATGGTGCATTTAAAAACTAAATTGATTTCAACCACGCAGTATTCTTCAATTAACTTTTTAACCGTTTGGAAATGATATGGCGTGCTTTCAAATTAGTTTAATAACGTATGTGATTTCTCAGTATGACCTGATAGATCAATTGGTATTAATTATAAAAACAAAAGAAATCAACACCATGGATTTGTGTATTGCATTATTATTGTACAATTTAATAGGTTAGACGTATTTGGCAGTCAGAAAGATAAAAATCGCTTAGTTTTATTTATGATATAAAGATTTGCTTGTTTTCTTTAAATTATTTTAAGTTCAAAAATAGCCAATTACTAAAAAAATGACTAACTGGGTTTACTTCGACAAATATATCACGACGGCTTTTTCATGAAGCCTGAACCTACGTTTCCTTAAGTCTAATCGACACCTAAAAATCAAAAAAACTTTCGATAAAAGTTTTTAATTAAAGTTTTATTAAGTTTTAGGTCCTTTTAGGTTTAGAGAAAAAGTAAGCTTAGGGTTTAGAAAAAAACAGTCGATGTAAATTTGTCGAGGTAAACCGAATTAGCCAAAAAAATTTAAAAATATAAATAGTAGTTTTGATGTAATTGTTTTTGTAATAAAAATATCTATTTTAAAGGAAATTTTTTGAATAAAGAAAATTTTCTTGTATCTATTCTAGTTTTAGTTTATTACTATTTATCACAAAGCATGATTTGAATTTAATTCAGTAAATTCCTACTGTTTACTGTCTGCTATAACCGTTTATTATGTTGCAAAATTCTGTAAGATTAGAAATAGATTTCGACAGCTGTTATATAGTTTTTAACCCTAAAAATATAAATATTTCTTATAGTCTAATTTCAATAGTCGCCTCTAAAAACAAGTTCTCTATTCTTTTAATATTTTTAAGCAAATATAGATTCCATACAACACATTTATATTTTAACTACGGCTGTATGTAATGTAAACCTGCACTTAATTCAAAAACCCATTTTAAATAAAGCCAAAAAATTTGCACTGATTTAAAAATTAAAGTTTTGTCATGACATATGCCGTATGCCGTAAATCTCAATCGCCCTGTATTAATTTCTATCCAAACTTAATTTATTTTTTAAAATTTTTATACAAATATTATGTAACGTCCTGAAAAACTATATGATTTTAAGGAAATAAACAGTAAAAAGATAAACAGTCTATTAATTTTTTATTATTGGTAAAAATTTACTCAACTTTAAAATTTAAGTTTTTGACCACATAAAGTTACAAAATATTGTTAAATTCGTCTGTTTTATATAACTAGCTGCAATTTGATTTTTAAATTTTAATCTTTTAATAAAAATAAATCATCAAAACTTCAATGAACAAATAATAAGTCATGAAAAATGGTAATTTGATTTAAAATAAAAAATATTAATAAAAACCGTTAATCAAAATCATTTTATTTATTTTCATTTTATTTCTTGCAATTTTTCGGAACCTATGAATCTCCATAACTCGTATGGTTGTATATTCTCTGCGTATCTACGCTTGCCAAATCGAAGCATTGGAGATCTTCTTTTTCCTAAAAATATTTTACTTTTTATTTTAAATTTTAGATATGTGGGTAACTAATTAAAACATTAATGTTGGTAACTGACAAAAATGCTAAAATAGAGAATTTGAAGAAAAATCCGCCAAAAAAAGTTTTTTATTCAAAAATTACAGATTTTATAATTTTTTAAAGCGTCTGGTTAAATTATTTAATAGTCATATTATTTATGACACAACAGTTTTCACATTGCAATAAGCAAAATAAACGATTTTATTTAAGAAAAAATACTTTATTTAAGTTTCGTTTTTTTAAATTTTATTCTACTGTATAAAGATTGAATTTTTTAAACTTAAAGGCGCGGCACTGAGTCAAAATTTTTTGCCTTGTATTTAATTATTTTTTTTAAAAACCTCACCCCTGCCCCCAATAGCCCACAAAAAATTTTTTATCACAATATTCCCAGTGGTTCAGGATTTATTTGATAACCCCCCGAAATGACGTTTTATCGATAATTCTGTACTTAAAAAATTGCTCAATGGGTATAAAGATTAAAATTCAAAATATACACTCAAAGAAAGTGATTACGTTCTACTTTAATTTGATACCTTGATAGTAGTGTTGTAAAAAGTTACTTTTACTTTTACTTAAAGTAATAAAAGTAACGGATTTTGGATTACTTTTACTTTTACTCGATTTTTGAAATTTCAATTACTTTTACTTTTACTCTTACTCGACTTTTGAAATTTCAAATACTTTTACTTTTACTTTTACTCGGATTCTCCACTGCAAATACTTAAATTAATTTAAGTATAATTTAAGTAATTTCAATGGGTAGATTTCCTATGGGCTTGTTGTAAAGTGAATGGTAGAAGATAATTTTTTAAGCCGCTAACACGCTAAAACCATTTATTTTGACTGAAAACCTTATTAAAATGATAATTTATACATAAAATTAGCAAAAAAACTTTAGAAAAGAGCTCTGGAGCATCAAAAACCGGTGTTTTGCTCCGTTTCAAAATTACTTTTATTATACTTTTACTCTTACTTTTACTTAAAAAAATAGGCCTTACTTTTACTTTTACTTTACTTAAATAAAATTTCAACTATTACTTTTACTTTTACTTTACTTAAATTAAAAAATCACAAATTACTTTTACTCTTACTTTACTTAAATTAAAATTTTTCAAATTACTTTTACTTTTACTTAAAATAATCCAAAATCAATACTTTTTACAACACTACTTGATAGTTAAGATTAGTGTAGTATTTGTTGATGTATTGCGTTTTGTTACAATTACATAACTCTTTTTTTCAAAAAAAGCGAAGTGACGAAAATGATTTTCAGGCAAACTTCACGTTCCTAAAAGAGTAGCTTCCGTTTCGGAGGTAAATTTCCGTGCATTTTATCAAATTCGAGCTCTGGTTAATACATTTTTTTTATTTTTCATTGAAAAAACTTTTGTTATTTTAAAATTAATAATTTTACTTTCAGCACTCACTTGAAATTCACCATTTTTTTTATTTGACTTGACCTTTCACAGTTTTTTATCAAAAACTCAAGTTATAATTCATATTAATGCACAATCAAATATGATACTGTAGCCTTAAAATTTTCTTTTTAAAGCTTATAAGATTAATAAAATTTGGTAGCTATTTTTTATGTTACAATGATAAAAACGGAAAGATTAATAAAATTTGGTAGCTATTTTTTATGTTACAATGATAAAAACGGAAGGTGTTTGAACTTTTTTGTTTTTAGAAGGATTTCGTTGATTTTGTTTTTATATCTTTGTGAAGAATTATCGGTTTAGGAAAGTTATTGAGAATGCTTCATTAGATCATTTTTAATGGGAAAATAGTGAAAATGATACACAGTGTACTGTTTTTTGCCCACACGAGAGTTTTTGGGTGTTGTACCGCCGAAATTTGTATTAAGTTTGCCCAACATTTATTCCTTCACTTGATGTTTTTTGCGAAAAAATCAACGGTTTTTTATGGGACACGCGATATCTCAACAAATACTGCATTTATCTTAACAATAAGAGTATTAATTTAAAATAGAAAGTAGCCGCTTTATCGAGTGGTTAAATTGTAACTTAAATTAATATACCCATTAAGCAATTTTTTGAAATTTATCATAAAAACGCCATTTTTGAGGTTGTTATACCTACTGAACCACTGGACTTATTTCGATGAAAAAATTTTTGTGGGCTATTAGGGGCAGGGGTAAGATTTTCACAAAAAAATCGTCAAACTCTAAGATAAAAAATTTAGCCCGGTCGGTACCGCACCTTTAATATTAATTGATGAAAAAGTTTCAATATATTTATATACTTTACATAAGGTTTCTTATAGTACTTTAAAACTTCAAATTTTAGTCAATTTTGGTCTATAAAAAGCAATTTTTGTTTTTGAAGAACCGAAAAGCAGTCCTTTTTATTATTTAAAGTTCCTTCTTTAAAATGGCTTAAACATTACACAAATTAAAAAAATCCTCTTACAATTAAAAAAATAAGTACTGTTTGTTTAATTTTTATTTAAATTCCTATTTATTATTTTTTAATTTTGCTTATTTTTCAGAAATACGCGATTAAAAATAAACTTTATATTATATTAATTTAAAAAAACAACGACAACAAAAACATAAACAAAAACAAAAATAAAACAAACGAAACAAACCTAGCCGCACAGGCAATCGTCGTTCGTCCACTCCTTCTTCGTAACTATTACCTAAATTTTTTTATATGTTAAAATTTATAAAAACTTGTAAATTATTCATAAATTAAAAAATAGCTTCATAAATACTAAAATACATTACATAAAATAATATATCAAATTAATACTAAGTTTTTAATATGTTGGTTTAAATATGCAAGATATCAAGATTAAATATGCACACTGGAGTGCAAATTGCTACACAACCAAGGTCAAAACGATTACAGGTTTAAAAGCTAACATTTCAAGCTTTTTAAACTTAAAATATCTAATGCTATACGTTGTGGTCAGCTGAAATACTTAACTCTTTACCAGAAAGAAAACGACTTCCTGCACTTTTTAATCACTATGCCAATAACTGTTATGCCCAAAAATAATCTAAAATAGGAGTTTATAGTGTTGATGTCGTGTAAATGAGCACCACCTGAGATGTACATAGCAGTTGTTTTATTGATATATTGACATTTGAAGGAAAAAAAAATCAAATCTACAACAAATAAACCAATCAATCAATGCGCGAATTTCACCCCGCATTTCGAAAGGTACCCACCAGATCCGCCAAGTTCCACTATGTGGAATAACAAATGAATCAAATGGTCCAGCCAAAAGCTGAATCTAAAGGCAAATGAAACCTAGCTGACCTCGCTGATTGCGATAATGAATCGAATATTTAACACCAAAACCTATTAAAATTTGTAGCAAAAACGGATTAATATTAAAGACTAAACCATATTTTAAGAATTATTTATCAAATTACTCAATTTGGAAAAAAAATCAATTTTTTAAAGCACTAGACTTTCATAATTGTTATATATTTGAACCAACAAATTATAAATTAAAAACCATGTTTTAACAACGCTGGAAGTTTGAAGAACTCAAAAATTTTTAAAGAAATTAAAAATTCGAAAGTCACATGGACTACCAAAAACATGGACAACAAAATTTGTTTGGCTTTAAACGCTAATTTAAATTTAGTTTTTTAGTGGTATTTACTATTTTTAAGCCTAAGCAGAACCTAGAAATCAAACCAAATTGTAATATAATTGAATTTTATTAAAATAAGTTGTGTTTCAAAAATGCTATTTTTTTCAAACCTAAAATTTGGAGGGTATTTAAATTATTATTGTACAAAATTAGTAGCTACCATAATAAAATTAAAATATATTTGCAATTGCCAGACACTTAGTAACACGAAATTAATAATATTAATTTAATTAAAGGCTTAATAAAAAAAATTTTAATAGCATAAATTCTTCATGCAAAAAGGCACTTTTTGGGTTTAAATTGGCTCATAACTTTTTCAAAAGCTAAAAATCCCAAAAATCACAGCAAAAAACAGGTCTACATCTTTGATTTAGGATATTAAGATGTTTTAGTCTAGGATTCGTCAAATCGAATTTTGGTACACATATGGAACTTATACTTTTAAATACAAACATACAAGGTCAGCCCTATATAATTTAACCATAACCTACAAAGATCCTGTAATGAACCATGAGGTAAATTATAAATTAGTCCTCTAAACCGCTGCAAACTGAACCGTTTTTTAATAACGTTTCTCGAAAATTCATGTGTTGTTAATGTTTCGCTGGTGTTAATTTTGCTCTTATCTAAAAGTACACCATAGAGGTAATCGTACACTAAACCGAATTTTTGAAAAAGAACTAGCTTTTATTCTCAATTTTGTAATATTTGAAGTATTTTTGAAGTTTAATATTCTGTATGCTAAAAACCTCATGGTCTACCTTTTTTGATACATTAATACAATTTTATTTCATTGTAATTTAGATAAGAGATGACAAATACAAGGTAAAGGTTCTTCATCCCTCTTTATTTTTAATTACAGTAATAAATCCGGAGCGTTTATCTTTTTTTCAGTTGCTGTTTTGGAAAATAAGTGTTAGTAATTTTTTTTAATTAACTAAATAAAAATAAAAGCCAAAACAATTAGATAATAAGCAAAAAAGTAATGAGAACGAAGAAAAGTGTGAACGTGTTTCTCAAGGTAATTCGGGACAAAAGTGAAATTATATCCCCTAAATAATAGAATTAGTTTATGGGAAAGAAATACAAGGCTCAAGTTATTGTGACATACGTCTCTATAGCTCCAGACACTATCAAAAATATGAGCAAAAATACTGGTACCGTTATTCACTTTCCATTTACACGACATTTACCCAATATCATAGATAATTTTGGTGCACTACAGTTAATGCCATTTCTTAAATAGTTACAAATTTCTTAAATAGTTCCGCACCGCTTAAAGGTGCGGTGCGAAGTCAAACTTTTTTTCTTTGATTTTGATAAATTTTTGTGAAAATATTACACCTGTCCCCAATGGCCCACAAAATTGTTTTCAACAAAATATCTCCAGTACTTCAGGAGTTATGAACCCCCCAAAAATGACGTTTTTCAATAATTCTGTCCGTGACAGATTGCTCAATGGGTATAACGATTTACGTTACAAATTATGCACTTAAAGAAAGCGGCTACTTTTTTTAATTTAATACCTTGATCGGTAAGATTGTTGCAATATTTGTCGTAATATTGCGTTTCCCGTACAAAAAGCCGCAGCTTTTTCACTAAAAACACCAAACGACGGCAGTGATTTTATAATGTTTGCCCAACCTTTCTTTCTTTCACTTCGTGTTTTTACCGAAAAAATCGAGGGTTTTTTGTACAAAAAACGCAATATCTGACAAATACTGCCCCAATATTAACGATCAAGGTATCAAATTAAGGTAGAAAGTAGCGGTTTTCGTCAAGTATATAATTTGTAACTTAAATCGTTACACTAATTTAGCAATCTTTCACGTACAGAATTGTCAAAAACGCCATTTTTGTGAGGTCATAACTCCTGAACCACTAGAGATATTTTGTTGAAAAAAATTTTGTGGGCTATTGGGGGCATGATAAGGTTTTCTCAAAAAAATCAAAATCGAAGACAAAAAGTTTGACTCCGCACCGCACCTTTAATCTTCTGATTGGGAGCTATTTATTTTTTTCGAATATAATTATTTATTTATATATATTTTTTAATTATATGAAATAGTACAGGTGGATTAGATGTGGCTTTTGTAGCTGAATGCCAAAAACTTTTAACATTCAACCTTACCGACTTCCTGGTTAATAAAATCAGCGCACTAAGCCATTGAACCTCTGGGGCCGGTTCACTAAACGCGTGCTGATTAGATGCTATGCTAGCACGTTGTTTAAAACACTTGTTAATCTCTTAGTTTTTGGTTTTATTTTTCACGAAGTTTTATGATACTCTTATTTTGAATGGGATGACTTAATATTTAAACAATTTTATGCATATTTGTTTTAAATATAACCCAGTGGAGCTTTAACCCCTGGTTAGAAGTTTTGCTAACCCTTAACTAGATGTAATTGCCTTATTACCTTGTGTTTATTTCAAATATGCATAGTATTAATAAAATATCTATTTATGCCATACGAACAAAAAGTTCTATAAAATTTATCGAGAAAAAACTTAAAAACTAAAATATTATTAAGAGTTTTAAACAACGTGCCAGCATATCACATAGTCAACACGCGTTTAGTGAACCGGCTCCTGGGGTAGTATGCTGAAGGTTTAATTGACTTAAAGTTAATCTAAGATTAGCGATTGTCGACACACAGTAAACATACTAGCAGTATCCATTAGATAATCTATTTTAACGAATTTAATCTGAGATTAGGTTTAATCTCAAATTAAATCGTCACTAACTCGAGATTAAATTATTAATTTATGCAAATTTTTAAACCACCTCCGGAGGTGGATTAAAAATTTGTGGGTTTTTCCCGCTAATCTCGGATTAGTGGCGATTTAATCTGAGATTAAGTCTATTAACTCCGTTAACCTAGATTATTTAATCAATACTGTTAGTATGTTTACTGTGTGTCGACAATCGCTAATCTCAGATTAACTTTAAGTCGGATTAAACTTTCAGCATACGGCCCCAGGTCTACAATCACTAAAAGCAGATATTAAAACTATTGCCGGATTTTGGAAAATCTACACCATTTTGTGCGGTAAATTGTATAATACTCGTGAATTACAATAATTTTGAGCAGAAATTTTTACGCACGCGAGAAAAGGTGACTTTTCTGTGTATTGAAAGTGGTTTTACTACCAAAAATGGTCTATGTAGGCTTTCAATAACTTTCGTTGTATTCTGATTTTAGCTACGAAAAACGCAGCTTGGAGAATTAGAGCTCGGATTTCCAACGACATTACTATTTTGCATCTTTTAACTTTCGCTGAGCAGATAAATCTATTTTGATTTAGGAAATCTTGCAAAAATATGTCAAAAAAGCTAATATATTATCAATCATCTAGTAAGTATGAAGAAGGTTAGATTCTTTTCACAAATTGTAAAAACCATATTTGCGCAAATAAATTTGTTTTGATTCAAGAAATCTGCCAAAAATATGTTAAAATAGGTATTATGTTATTTAACATCCAATGAGCGTTAGGATGGGATTAAATTCTTTACAAACTAACGCGCGTTGTAAAAACAAGCGATTTAAGAGTCGGTGGCTCTGCGGAGAAAGATAGATTTTATAGCGCAGCGAGCAGTTAACATAGCGAAATTCCCCTTCACGGAATCCAGCAAATTATTTCATAATGCTAGTTTTGTGGTAGTTTCTACACCTAAAGTATCGGTGAACAGTTAGTGCCACTTTTGCGTGTATAGAGGTTCCAGTCTAGAGTATTTCGTCGTTACTACGGCAAAATGAGCCACTGTCATTATCAAATACACGGGATTGTGACTCATTCTGTAGTTAATAGGGCCCTAGTTAAAAGTTAAAATGAGTCACAGGCACACATATTTTATACGAATTCTGGCTTATTTTGCCGTAGTAAGGACGATTTCTTTTAATTTTTGAGTAATTTTATAGTAATTTCACTAACTGAATATTGCTTTTAATAAATACGGCTTTGGTTTTTTTTAAAGTTTTTTTTTCTGTAATTTATAACTTTTTTTCTGGATTTTAAAAAGTGATTTAAGTTTAAAAAATAAAAAATTTTTTTAATAAATTGTATTAGTGTGTGGTACAGTTATTTTCCAATTATTTTACCTTCAATAAATTGTATTACAGCAATAAGTAGAATGAGGCATGTTAAAATAAAAGAGAAACACCTGCACTGCAGCTTCATCTTTTTAATAGTGCAACAGTTACTATAATAAAAAATTGTATTTTGTTACAAATTAATATATAACAAAAACATGCTAAATTGGAAATTTTTTCTAGTATATCAGAGCAGACCTACATAATATATTAAAAAATACAGTGTAAAATTAGAAAACCTTTCATTCTCAGATATGGTGTATTAAAACGGCATAATACTTATTCTGTTTTTTTTTATTTTGCTCTTTACACACACACACACACACACACACACACACACACACACACACACACACACACACACACACACACACACACACACACACACACACACACACACACACACACACACACACACACACACACACACACACACACACACACACACACACACACACACACACACACACACACACACACACACACACACACACACACACACACACACACACACACACACACACACACACACACACACACACACACACACACACACACACACACACACACACACACACACACACACACACACACACACACACACACACACACACACACACACACACACACACACACACACACACACACACACACACACACACACACACACACACACACACAAACACACACATATATATATATATATATATATATATATATAATTGAGGCTAGTTCGGATACTACGAACAAAAATATAAAATATACTGAATGAATTCCTATATAAAAAATTAAGTCAGACTAAGCCATTATAATGAGCCTTTCCATATTAATGGCACCCCTATATAAAAACACTAAAGTTCTTTAATCAATTCCTAAACTTCACTGTTTTAAAACAAAAAATCAGGGTTTTTTGGCTGAAGATTTAATATCTCAACTAATACCAAAAATATATAATACTATATATTATATTAAGGAAAAATATGTCACTCAGCCTCAGAAGCGAAACGATTTGATGCCATTTTTTGAGCACCGCCATTAATTGTTGTGCGCATAACATGGCAAAACAACTGCTCTTATTAAGGCGTGTGTCGTGTAAATGGGCACTGCTCAAAATGTAACAGTGTTTTTGCGCATATCCTGGCATGCTAACTCGAACGCACTGCATTTTGAAGCACACTGCACTGTTTTCGCAATCTTATGAGCATATATGCGCATATACTGCATATAAAATGGCACAACCGCGGGAAAGAAAAAAAATAAACCCACTTAAAAACCTCTACTTAGTTTTTACACTATTTTACAATATACAAACTTTTAGTATAGACATACGAAAATAAAATTCAATACAATACACAAAAAATCTATTTATGTATTGCATTGGATTTTATTTTTGTACGTCTATACTAAAAGTTGGTATTTTGTGTACAGTGTGCAAACTAAGTACTGGTTTTTAGTGGGTTTATTTTTTTTGTTTCCCCCGGTTGTGCCATTTTATGTGCAGTATACGCGCATAAATGCGCATAAAATTGCTAAAAAAGTGCAGTGTGCTTCAAAATGCAGTGCGTTCGAGTTAGCATGCAAGTATATGCGCAAAAACACTGCTACGTTTTGAGCAGTGCCCATTTACACGACACATGCCTCAATAAGAGCAGTTGTTTTGCCATTTTATGCGCACAACAGTTAATGACAGTGCTCAAAAAATGGCACCAAATCGTTTCGCTTCTGAGACTGATTGACATATTTTTCCTTAATATATTATATAGTATTATATATTTTTGCTAATATTACATTAATGAGGTGGTAGATAACCATTAATCAAGATATACACTGTAGCAATAATATAGAAAATTTCCAAATTTTTAATGTATAATTTAAAAAACCTGTTTGAAGCGTATCCTACTTTATGCAAAATAAATAAATTTTTAAATAAACTGTCAAAATTATTTGTAGCTTACATAAATCTCTTTTATTATAGAGCAACTTTTCAAGCACAAAATCACCGAAAGACCATTTTTGAAAGACTATATTTTCTGACCGCTTACGATTTAAAACTTTGTTTGAGTATTAGGGGCAGGTTTTTGGGAATTTTTTACAAAAACAATCAAAATCAAAAAAATTATCATTGAATAACAGTTTTAATCATTTTTGGTTTGAATAAACAGTTTTCTGACAGCTGATATGTCGAAAAGGCGAAATTTTAAAAAAATTAAGTAATAAAATGCAAAATAAGTCAAATTAAAAATAACTAATAACCTTTATTTTATAGAAAAAATCTTAAAAATTTGGAAAAAAAGAATTTCGTATTAAGTTTAAATGAAGCAGTTAGGCTTTCCACTTGTATGCTAAATAAAACCTGGCAGACCTTGATGGTTTATAGTACTGAATGATATATTAAAAAAACAACAAAATAAATTCAAAAGATTGAGCAAATTAAATACCATATTTTAACGATTTTTTATCAGGTTTATTAAGTGGAAACAGAAATATTAATTTTAACGAATAAAATTCACTATTATTTGTTTTATCTGTGAAAAGAAGGATTTTATCAAAAAAAAAATTCTGCTTTCCAATTCGTTTTTTAAACGTCATAACCGTACAATTTAGTTGAGCTTTCATAGCGCCCAAACAATTTTATAAAGACAGTTAGATAGGATTTAACAAAAAGTTTTCTGATTTCATTATTAAGGTATTAATAACTTCACAAAATATAAAATTACATTTCCTTTGTGTTTTGTACTTTTATATAAAATGACACTGAAATATGGGCTTAAAATCATATTTAAAATATAGATTCCTAGGACAATGATTAACACCGCTGTGAATTTTAATTAAACACATGAAATTATTTGATTTAATGTTAAATAATAGGAAACAAACTTACTAAATCACGAATAATAGAATAAATAAGACGCAGGAGGTTTTGCGTATAAAAATATCTTATTATATTACTTAGCCGCGGGATAAAAAAATATCAACAGTTTTGAAAAACAAATATTAAAAAACAACAACACTGGTGTTTACAGTATGCCTAAATATTTAAAACTTGTTTTAACTAAAAAAGAATGCTTGTTGTAACATTATATTATCAATTTAATTAATTTTTTTTTAAATTAATTAATTTATCGTTTTTTTATAGATTCCACAAAAACCTTCTCATTATGCATTTTACATTGTAAAACTTATTGACAATTAAATTATATGTGATTGTATTTTTTAAATTCATGTGATTGTAGATTATGAGTTTTAAGTTTAGGGAACAACAAATTTCACAAATTTTTTAAAAAAGCAGTACAAAGTCGAATTTTTTGTCTTCGATTTCATTGATTCCTTGTGAAAATCTTACTACTGCCTGTGCCTCTATGTAGTTCAATAACAACTTTTTTTGTTACAGTTCAGAAGAAACTCTCCAAAACTTTTGATGATTCTGTAATAAAAAATTTGCTTAATGAGTGTAAGTAATTAAGTGAAAAATGTCCGATTCAAAAAATGGATATTTTTTTTACTTTTTTATACCTTGGTTGTAAAGATAAATGCAATATTTGTTGAGATATTACGTGTACCAAACAAAAACCCTGCAGTTTTTCAACTAAAAAACAGGGAAGTGTAATTAAAAATGACGCTGTCAACTCAAAAACGTTTAAAGTTCAAAGTTTTATTCTGGTAAAGTTACTAAAAAAAGTACTATTTAATAAACCAACAATTTTGTTTCGCCATAAAATGCGAAACTTTTGTCTCATTATATACAATTATCAAAAATATAACAATGATAATACAATAACAAACTTAACAAAAAATAAACATTTTTTATTAGGATTTTGGCGAATTATTACTAGAATTTTTTTAGTAGTACGAGATAAGACGAGTATGCATAGTACGCTGTTAGAACATTTTTGAGTTTTTTCTTAAAATTTGAGCGAAATCGGCTCGCTTAATTTTTTTATGATGATACTTATGTAAAAACGTCCTAGGACGTTTTTACATAAGTATGAACCACTCTTTAATTGCCAAGAGCCAAAAAATCATCAACCATTACATATGACACAAGTTTGCATGGCGTTAGGAAGTATTTTCAAATTTTAACGAAAATTTATTTTGCGTTTTCATGGGGTTATTTGGACCACTTTTGAATATTTCAAATCAAAATAAATTTATTAGAATTAATCTTTTAAAGTTCATCATTTTTTCAAATTTTTTAAAATTAGAAACTTGCTGCTGCCAGCATACGGGCTTAAAATGCTCTCAAATTTTAAATTCGTCATTTTGACAGCTGCTAATTGTTAGCTTCATAGGTTTTTTTTACACAAACAATATACCAAAATTTGTCATATGTAATAAATTTTACATTTTTGATGGTTTTGACTTGAGTTTCAAAGTTTCAGGCTTCCAAGTTCCGACCTATTTTTCAAGTTTCTACCAGCAGTATCGATTGAATAACCTTGTCTATCGGATTTTATCTAATCTTAGATTTTTTTGAAACATGGATAATTTTTTTATTAAAACAGAAAAAGCTATTCAGTTTTAACCAGACTAAAATTTTTTGCAGGCTTTGTCACGTAAAATTTAACTCAGATAACTTTTAAAATCATCTTAAAATATTCGCCTCAGAACACTTAAATAATTAAAACTAAACAAATCAATAATTTTTGATAAAATGTGCATGTTTTAAGAAAAAATATAAAAAAAAATATTTTGTTTTCAAAAACAAAAATAAAACGCAGAATTTAGTTCAATTTATTGTGACGTATCTACAGTTGAGTATTTGTCTTATGGAAAAAAAAAACAGAATCAAAAGATGCAAAATATTTATACTGATCTAAAAATAGGTAGAGTAATATTTTTTGCTCTTATTAGAAAGCTAAATAGATTTAAAGAAAAAAGGAAGAAAATAATATTGCTAAAAATTAACAAAAACTTTTGATGTACAAATTTTCATGCGGAAACTTAAAATTAAACATCTGTTTTCTATTTTTATTACAATGCGAGCAAAAAACTATTTTGTTTAGTTTTATTGACCGAATGAAATTGCAAAAAAATTAAGTCAAGCGTAATAAGGTTTTTGAAACTTCTCAAGTGAAATAATTAAGATAATTTACAACAATGACAATATGGACAACTATAAAAATCTTTAGAAATTAATCAAAAAGCAACAAAGTCATTTAACAAAAACCTCTAAAATTGAATTTTAAAATTAATCAACTCATAATATTTAAACAGTCAGACTTAAAGGTGCGGTACCTAGTCAAACTTTTTGCCTTCGTTTTGATAATTTTTATAAAAACCTTAACCCTGCCCCCAATAGTCTATAAAAATTTTTTCAACAAAATATGTCCAGTGGTTCAAGAGATATGACTTTACGAAAATGGCGTTTTTTGACAATTCTGTACTTGAAAAATTGCTCAATGGGTATTAAAATTTGAATTACAAAATATGCACTAAAAGAAAGTGGCTACTTTCTACTTTAATTTTGTAGATAGTTTGTCGAGATATTGAGTTTAATATATATATATATATTTTCTTGCTCATAAGGCGGTCTGTTATTCTTCTTCCTTTTTGTGTCTTCGAAAATTGTCGATTTACTGTGTTTTTTTCTTGTAAAAAATTACTCCAAACATAGACGATAAATGGCAAAAACTTCCTAATCATATGTGCTGAATTTTGCTGGATAATACTTTCAAATTAACTCAAAAACCGTTATTATTTTTTAAAAAAATATCAAATTTTATTTGTCGGCCATCTTGATTTCTGCAGAAAAACTTCCAGAACTTTATTTATTTTACGTCTCAACTTATCTTTCTATCCAACTTAATTACCGACTTTCTTAATCCTGTCTTTTCTAATCTCAAGCGACACATATCGACTAACATGGCAAACTGTGCGATCTGCGAAAAACTCCTAAAATCCAACGCCGTCACCAGAGAATGCCCCTGCTGTGATCGCTTATATCATGTGGGGTGCACGGGACTAACGCAAACGGAGCTTAATAAACTTAAAATCGGCCTTCCATGTTCATCCTGCACTCAGGAAAAAACGGACATTTTTGCGCTTAAAACGCAGCTTGAGACCCAAAAATTGGACTTCGAAAAGCGCTTTTTATTAATCGAACAACACCTCAGTGAACTTTGAAACCCAACGTTGCAACGATCTTATGCTTCGGCGGCTTCCGATTTTGACGATTCTGTCCTTGATGAAAAACTTCGACGAAGAGAAAATGAAAAGTTTCTCGTTTTTAAAGGAGTGCCAGAGGGAAATTCTACAGACAATGACAAGGCTACAGCTACTGACTTGGATACGTGCTTCTCAAATAATGAATCCTCTGCACCAAACGCCATCGAGGTTTTTCGCATGGGCTCTGGCAACCGGTTCCCAAGACTTATGAAAGTAGGTCTGGCACGTTCGCGTGAGCGAAATGAGGTTCTTAAAAGATGGAGGCACCTTCGAGAGTCCGCCGATTTTAAAGAAATCAAAATGCGTCCTAGCTACACTCTTCAAGAAAGAACAAAATTAAAAGATTTGTACACAGAGTGTAACCAAAAGAACAAAAATGCAGGACGTAAAATGTATTTTGTGAAACATGTCGGTTTATGCCCATTTGATTTTTTAATTGCCCCCATTGGAGTTAAAAAAGCGCCGGCTCAAGTTCAAAAGGTCACAAAAACCAAAATAATAACGTCTCCCAGGTTAAACGCGGAGGAATCGGATTCTTTGCATACAAATGCAAACGTTTCCAATCACAACGCAAAAGACTCCGGATCCTCTGCGTGAAAACCTGGTACGGGTATTTCTTGCAAATTACTAAATTGTAGGATTGTGAAAGGGCGCCTCGAATTATT